>SZYD01001167.1:0-51256 GCA_009363875.1 Mikania micrantha | reverse complement strand
TCACTTCGTCGAGGAGCCGATGGAGATAATGGACCGGGAAATCAAAGAAACTGAAGCTTAGTCGCATACCGATAGTTAACGTGCGATGGAACTCGCGACATGGACCGGAATACACCTGGGAACGATCGAGGACCAAATGGAAAAGGAAATACCCGCACACTTATTCTGCCCGACCAGACTAACACCAGCAACACGACTGAATTTCGGGACGAAATTCCTATTAACGGAGAATGATTCTGACCACCTCTAATTTCCAAGGTCAGCACTAACTTTATTTTAATAATAATGTGTAATATTATTACCTACGTGCACTAAATTAAGAATATTTAGTGTGTGTGGCACGATAGTCCAAACACATCGATAATTCGAGGTTGCACTTAGGTTCAAGGGAACCTAAAATAGTGGGAACAATGCTTACATGTCGAGAAACGATGATCGTAATCGAGAAATACGTGAAAATTGGTTCGAAACAACAAAATTGGCCCTACTGGGCTCCTCAGGGACCCATCGCGGTACGCTAAGGCCCACAAGAAGGAGCTTAGCGATACGCGATGGATGGGCGGGCAATTTGAATCCAAAAATCCGTCGCGGTACGCGGAGCCTTTAGGAGACCCTCATCGCGGTACACAAAGAGTCCAACACGCAAAATCTTTTATTTAACCAAGACTAATCATATCTTAAGCCACCTACTCTTATCCTAACCCATCCCAGACCCTAAACTCATCATTATAACCTGCAACTCTTCTCTAATCAACCCTGGAAGCCATTGATACTCATTTGAAAGCTTTGGATTGAAGAAGTTGAGACCTTGAAGCTCAAAGACGCCATTGGAGGATCATACCATCTTCATCAACCTCCTTCAAGCTGCTGCTATCTCCATTCACTGATTCAGGAGCTCTACAACCTGCCCCAAGCTTTATCTCATTGATTCAAAGCCTTGTGAGGTAGTTCTAGCATCCCTTACGCACTAATCTTGCACCTAAACTCACATGCAATAGGAAATACCCACATGCAATCACTCACACACGAATTTTTCCTTGTTTGAAATCTGGGTTTGATGATATTTTTATGCTTATTGATGATCTATGATGATAGAAAGAGTTCTAAGGACGATCTACGATAAGGTCAAGATGTATGTTGTTTGATTTGGTCACGAATGGACGAAATACTAGCATGCATGTATGATCTAAGAATATTTACATGATTATTGATGTTAATGTGTTGTTATAATTGATATTTGAGATGATTTGCAAGATCTAAGAGTATTGTTGATGTCAAGGACATGATTATTTGCATTATTCCTATACTTAGAAACTTTACTCTTGCAAGTATGTGAAAAAATGATGAAATGACAACATGCATGTGTTTAGATCTAGGGTTGATTTGAAAACATTGTGATGATTATTGATGTGTTTAGGTTGTTAGAAATGTTCAAAGATTCGATTTGCACACTATTTCTAAAAATAGTAACTTTTTGTTATAACTTCGCTAAGGAACGATAAGATTCATGTTATAATATGTTTAGCACGCCTATTTGGTGATCACATGATGATATGGGATGAGTTGAGTTATTAGAATTATTGAGAAAATGGATATTTGTCACAAGTTTCCATAAATGAAAACTTTGGTTATGAGATTTGCTCATAAATCTTGAAACTTGCTAAGTTGAGTTACCATGATAATGTCAAGAGTCCTAGGATCATGTAAGAACGAAGTATTAATGACTAGGACAATGTGTTATGCGAACTTCCTATATTTAGAAACTTTTATATGTAAATCATGAGTAACCGACTATGTGTAATTACGTGCTACGTGATAACATGCTCACTTAGGATAAATATGCATATTAGGATGATCGGAAATGTTTTGTTGCATGACTTGCTTAATATGAGAACTTTCCCGAAATATGAGCTTACTATAAATACTAAGTCTCCTCAAGTATGTGAATTTGGTATTCGCACACTTCACCCGACACTAAACTTTACGTTACACGATCACTTGAACCGAAACCGTCACCAACGGGTCGTTAGGTCAAACACGGTCAACACGGTTAACATGGTCAACACGACCCACACAACAACTTGGAGTTGTTAAACACTAACACGGTCCTGTGAGACCCGTGAACAAAAACTTATAACACTTATGTGATATAGGTAACTGCTAGCCGGCGAGCTACACTGTTCTTGTACGAACACTCTGCTAAACTCAGGGAGTTTACAGCCCCACTTTTACTCTTTAACTGTTTTGTTAAACTCTTGGAGTGAGAATACTGTGCAACTGTTTTAGATATATGACTGGGTTTGACTAGCCCCACTCGGCAACAACTTTGACTGGAGGTCATAACGAGTGTAATATCGATGTTGATGTCGGGTTTAGTGATGACCCGCGGAGGCAAACGGAAACAGTCGAGTTTCGGTAGGATGACATGACATACTCACAGATCGTAGAATCCAACAAACTACTTAACATATCCAGTATATGTCTGTTTACTATTTTATGTCTGTCTAAACCTGTGAACTCACCATCTTTATAGTTGACACTTTTCACATGTATTCTCAGGTAACTAATGGAGCACGAGCTAGGAGCTCAAGCTAGGATGCATACAAGAAAGTATTAAGGAATCTGACATGCATATAGACTCAAATCCTAGGCTTGATTTTTTATTTATTAAAACAATTATCTTTTGTACTATTTGATACAATTTATACTTTCCGCTGTAAACTTTTACTTACTTATGCTAATAAAAACATTTTCCGCTGCGTATTATTGAAACTTGTATTATTTTACAAAACTGTATGTTTGTGTAACTCATATAGAGTCGTTCTATATGACCATGAGTTGTGATCCTAGCCACGTCACACCCTTGCGGTCTGACACCGCACGTCAGAATTTGGGGGTGTGACATATATCCTGCTATAATCCAAGATAATGGGACCAATACACGCATGAGTGGCTGATAATTTCATTATCGAGGGTTATAACTATGGATCCTCCGTAATATCCCTGTATAGTTGGAGATTTTGGGACCAGTATTTACGCCTTAGTCGCCAGTATCTTTCGGCCTTAGTCCACACTTGAAGCATGACCGGTTTGTTTGAGTCGTTTGTCGTGGTGCTTGGTTTAATCGTTGAGCAGGAAAGTTGCAATATTTAGCATAGTGTCCTACTCGATTACAGTTTAGACAAACAGGACATGGTCCTATGTGATGGAATGGACACTTACTGCATTTGGGCGCCTGTCCAGTATAAACTTTTCTCTCAAGAACAGTTGCACCATAGTTCTTCACTATTGGTTTGCTCTGACTAATCTCAGCCAGAGCCTTTGTTTTGGTTTTGCCAAACCACTTTCGTTTGGTACCTTTAGAAACATTTGAGGTACCGACATCACTACGGCCCACCGCCGTCTGAGTTTTTGTGGTCAAAGTACCACTCCTTACCACCTTATCGGTAAGCTTAGTGGTCAAAAGAATTGTACGTTTAAGAGTTGTGGGTTCAGCTGCTATCACCATTCCATGAATCTGGGGAACCAGACCCTTGATATACTTCTCAATCAAAGTTGCTTCTGTAGGAAACATATTGGGAAGTAAACAAGTAAGTTCGTGAAACCGATCGGTATAAGCTAAACAATCAGCACCGATCATTGAGTGATTTCAGAATTCCACCTGGAGCTTTTGAATTTCAGTGATTGGGCAGTACTATGACATAATCAGTTTTAAATTCGTTCCAGCCCATAGAATCAACTTTAGCTAAGCCCAAAGTTTTAGCTTGGGTATTCCACCAGGTTAGAGCTGAGTCCTTTAAAGAACAAGCAACATAAGACACCTTATGCTCCGCCAAATATTGGCTGATCTTGAGTTTTGTTTCCATTTCCTCGATCCACCTCAAAAGTCCAGCTGCTCCTTCTTTACCCGTGAAAGTAGGAGGGTTGCAGGAAGCAAAATACTTATAAGTACATCCTTGCTGTGGTGGATCAGGAACATTTGTTTTAGTTGTTGTTGCCCAGGTGGTATTAAGAGTTTCTACGTGGCCACCAGTAGCGTTATGTTCCATATGTTCATGATTCCCACCAGAACCCGTAGTGACATGTGGCTGGTGTTGTGTCAAAACACCACAAGCTGATAGCTGTTCCCTTACTATTCGTGCTATCATCGCTTCATTCGGTTTAGATCCACTTGCTCATGCAGGTGGAACAGTGTTCACTTCAGGGTTCACTGGTGGAACAGTATTTGTCTCCAGATTTTCAGGTGGAACCATGTTCGCTCCCGGATTGACATGTAGATCCGGATTTGATTCTATGTTCACAGGTGGGACTTGATTAAGTTCGGGGTTAGCATTATTCCTGCCAGCTTTCTTGGCTGGTCGACCTCATTTCAGAGCCATCGTTCTGCTCATATGCAGACAAACTCAGGTCAGTTCAAGAATAAAAAAAAATATAACCCTTGTTCAATCACATTAATTCAACCATATTCAATCATATTGAAAATTTTTGTCGAAATGTGATTACGATAAATATAGTATAACTACATTGATATAGTTCAGACCTGTTCTCAGTACACAGAAATCACACAAATGTTCGTAGTTATACTCAGTCCTGTTAATTCAAAAACAAGTCAAAATATTACACAGCTCACAGCATTGTAATATAGATATGTTATTATACATGTTTTTGATATATTAACATACAGGACACTGATAAGTTCTCTCACAAAAATTTTCATATATAGTTCTTTGATACATTGCCACAGCGGCAATAGATATGTTCTCGTTCAAAAATGTTCTCATAGTTCTGTGATACATGGCCATACAGGCAATAGATATGTTCTCACACAAAATGTTCTCATAGTTCTGTGTCACATTGCCATACAGGCAATAGATATGTTCTAACACAAAAATGTTCTCATAGTTCTGTGACACATTGCCATACAGGCAATAGATATTTTCTCACACAAAATGTTCTCATAGTTCTGTGATACATTTCTATACAAGCAATAGATATGTTCTCACACAAAATGTCTCATAGTTCTGTGTCACATTGACATAAAAGCAACATATATGTTCTCACACAAAATGTTCTCATACAAAAATTTACGTGATCTAGTTATTGTTCATACGAGTTTGTTATTGAAATATAGTTCACACATCACACACATAATTCATTACACAGATAGATATACAAAAGCAACCATTTTATTAACACTACCATAGTTTTATACATAGACAAGTTTTGATACAACCAAAAGTCGTAATACATTCAAACTAACAACACCTTACCCTACGTTTCACAACTCGGGATTTGCATACATCAAAATATCCCGCACTCACACCCAACTGATCTACCTATGTCACAAAATATGTACAATAAGATCCCAACCGATCAATCCTCGATCACTCTTACCGCATGAAGTACGGTAAACAAGTTATCACAACAGCTATAGTAGCTAACACTATAGCCAAACATAGTAGTCTAGCCTCTAGACTCATCCCCACTACTATCCCATCACCATCTCTCTTATCCACACCAGTCTCTCCCTCATCACTATCACTTGCTGCCAGAATGCAGCAATCATAATCTGTCCCCAAGTCCTCCTCAGTCTGTCCTTAATTGCGACTCTCAATGCTCTAGTTTCAGTATCTAGAGCCTTCACCTGATCCATCAAGGTCAAGTGAGAGGTAAGGATCTCTAACATAATCATGCGGGCATCCTCTACTGTAGCCTGACACTGCTGTAGGTTCTGACGTGTCCCCAACAAATCCTGGGTGACCTGCTGCTGCTAAGCTCTCATCTCAGCCTGTCTAGAAAACTCACCCACCTTGTGAGTTGAGTCTGGAACATCCCTAGGGGCAAGCTGATGCCTAGGTGGTAAACCTGTGGTTTTGCGGGCTTGACCCCGCATACGTCTCAATCCGTCCCAAGTCGGCACCCTCTGAGGTGAGGGGCTCTGTCTCCTCTGTGCTGATGCATCCTCAAGCGGAGCCTGAGAATGTATAGGTTAAGCAGATGGGGCTGGTGGTGGTGGTGGCATAGCTGATACGTGAGGTACAGCCTGTGAAGGAGCTGTCGACGCCTCCAATGGATCAGAATCTGATCTCGAACTAGAGTTGGGCGTATCATCAAGCATCATGTAGGGAACTCGCTGATATATGTAGCGCTCAGGTGGGTTTGCCGTCTCTGTACAAACAAAAATTTTAAATCAGTACCATGAATTAAATATTGAATAATACTATTCAACATAAACATGATATGATATCTCTTCCTATCTCAAAGCAACTACTTGTCTTTATAGTTATTATTGTTCTCCTTGGATTAAATTAAACTAGAATGCACACGTGTTGCGAATTTAAGTTATGTTGGCCACTCATAACTGGAATTTATACCACCTGATTATCCTGGCTTAATTCAAAACAAGTTTTGTTCATTAGTTATGTTCGGTGCTCTCTGTGTCACTATTCGAGCCTATCTTATAGTCTAAGTCTCTAAGTCCACCTAAATTCTATAACATGTGGCTCTGATACCACCCTGTCACACCCCCACCTCTCTCCACCTGTTGATGATGTCACTGAGAAGATTTCGGAAGCATAGTGGTGATGTCTCAGAGATGAGGGGTGACTTACTTGATCCGATATCATAGCACACAGATTAATTTAAAGTAAATATATTACAAGGATGTCGTAATCACAACCAACATTACATTATATAAACTAAGTTTATTACATTATCTGATTTATTTAATTACAAACATATGAAGTGCATTCTCACTCGGAGGTCATTGTCTTCCTGCAAAAATGTTTAAGTTTAAAATGTCAGCACAAAGCTGGTGAGTTCGTAACTTTCAAGTTCAACAATATTATATGATGTACAAGTTCTCAAAATGTTCAGTTCCAGATAACCATGGGACCCGTATCTAGTTCCTTTCGGACTGTTCTTGCTCTATAAGATACTACCCATCGGTAACATCTTAATGCCTCATTGTCTTAATGTCTATCACAACATTAAGAAGTTCTAAAAACAGGTCACGAACATTCACAACAAGGGGAGTTACAGACTCCTAGAAAATGGGTTGTCAGCCGATAGTACTATCATTGTTCCCAATTCGGCCCCAGACGGGTTCACTAGATACAATTTAAAAATGGAGACTTTGGATACTGTGATAAAGTTCTGTTCTCCTGGCAAAATCCCATGAAATCCCCAAGTTCTCAATAAATCACATGAAAACACGCATATAACAGTGATACATATCATATGTTTAATAAAAGTTCCACAGTAATACCCCGACGTTTGTAAAGCATTAAAAGAAAAGGGGTTGTATGAAACTCACCTGATAAACAAGTAGCAGAATGTCACACAAACTGGTAATAAAGAGGTGATTATGCATTTATTTATGTTAAATTAGTTATTTATGGTTTAACTTACTGATTAGATCTTTCTGAACGTCAAATGTCAAAGACATTGTTTTAACAGCCATCAAACAGATATTAGGTTTTTAATTAATTATTTTAATGTCGTATCATACAATGTATGATAATGTAGGAACCTACATTGAATTAGGTTCCTCATAAAAGGTTGATGACACATTTGATTAATCAGAATAATCTCGGATTAACCAAATAGTTAATTTGTTGATTATAATGCTAAAATAGTTTCTAGATAGATTAATGGCTTAGGAATGATCAATCTTTGTTATTGATTACCCAAATATCAAGAAATATCACAATGTAGCATTAGAATAGGTTTAACAACCATGTTTAACATCCTAATCTAACTGTTATCATAAACATCAGATAATCGTTCCAATGAGTATGTTAATGATTGTGATTAGTTTGAAACACTTGGATTTAACCTTGCATTTCAAATATTAATCAAACTAATCACCTACATTGTCACAATCAAATGGTTTAAACCATTATAATCATATTTATGATTTCATACAAACCGGGCATTACAACGGATCAAAACAAGGATTTACCCGTTAAAACATCGTGTTCTTTGTTTATAATCAATCCTAGCCATCATCTAGGCAATAATCAACAATCTTAACTATATCATTACGTTCAAAATCAAGATCTAATCAATCCTTATCAAGCTAGAAGGTTAAAATGAACCATTACCTAATCAGATGGAGTTTCAGCTGCAGAACAACGATCAGAACTGGTAGATAGGTTCTCTGGTACGATCCAAACGATTAGAGGGCTTCAAATTAGGATTTAGATGATGAAAATTCGATCTGGTGGTGTTTTTGAGAGTGAAGGATCGAGAGAAAAAGAAATGTTATGTTTTCCATGAAATCTGATCTTTTAAACCAATTTGCCGACATAACTGACCCCAAGCGTACCGCCACGAGTGGAACCTTGGGCTTGGGCGTACCGCACGGGAGGATCAAGTTCCAGAATTTTTTTGGTGGCTCTAGGTGTACCGCCTAGAGAGAATGTCTGGCGCCAGGCGTACCGTCTGGGGCCTGTTTTCTAACATTTTTGGATTTTCTTCGTTTCGCGATTCCGGACAATCCGTAACTCCGTTTCGCGCACGGTTTTCGCCTATGTTCATCATTTCTCGCATACTTTCAACTTATAATAATTACAATCGTCAAATCAACGTGGATTTCTAGAACGACCACATTTGCTCATGTCATTGATGCCGTAATTCTTAAATGCAATTGTCACACTCATCTTAAGGGTACATTTAAAGGTACCATGTTTTTGGAGGTCGGCATGGATGCGAATAATCAGATTTTACCTATCACGTTCGGCATTAGGAAAACAGAAAGTGCGGCTGCATGGACATGGTTTTTATCCAAACTTAAAGACGGCATTGCTGATAACCCTAATCTTGCAATTATTTCAGATAGAGCAGCATCCATTGATTTGGCTGTCAAAACAGTATATCCGTTAGCATATCATGGTCTTTGTTGTAGGCATTTAATGGTAAATTTGCGTTTGAAAGGTAAATCACAAGAAAAATTGTGGTGGGCAACTTGTAAGGCCTATAGAGTCAGTGAGTTTGAGAAAAATTTTAATACGCACTGTACTTTCCGGCATGTGATCCGAGAGACGCTTACAAGTGTCGGTTTACATAAATGGGCTCGGTCACACTGCCCCGTTCAGCGTTTCAACATTATGACTTCGAATAGCACCGAGTCCATTAACGCCTTGTCACGAAATGGCCGAAA
Organism: Mikania micrantha; assembly: GCA_009363875.1. Classification (NCBI taxonomy): domain Eukaryota; kingdom Viridiplantae; phylum Streptophyta; class Magnoliopsida; order Asterales; family Asteraceae; genus Mikania; species Mikania micrantha. Next base: position 42,093 of record SZYD01001167.1, on the reverse strand, counting down.
ATTACCTATAACAAGACTACTTGATTTTTTTATTTCTTTGCTACAGAAATGGTATTTTGAGCGAAGGCAAGTTGGAGGTAAGTTTCCAAAATTTAATTTATATTAATTTTTTAAGTTTTTTGTTTAATTGTGATGATATATTCTACATAATTTTACAGCAAAAAATAATCACCATCTAACAAAATGGGCCGAACATAAAATTTCAAAGAGAATTAAAAAAAGCCAGAGGTGGCCGATAAGGGGTATTGATGATTATCATTTTACAGTTGACGATAGATGTCACCATTGTGTTGTCGATGTTTATAATTAAAAATGTAGTTGTCGAAAATGGCAACTGTCTGGCTTGCCATGCGGTCATGTGATTGCTGTTTCAAAATTTTTGAAACAACTGGACTGTTCCCATTGGGCAATGGATTGGTTTAAAAATGATGTTCATGCTGCGACATACGCGGAGGTAATAAACACACTTCCAGATGAATCGAAGTGGGAGTTACAAGAAGATGAAGATGGCTTAGAGACTCCCCAAATGGAACGAAGGCAAGCAGGGCGACCCCGTGAAAATAAACGTATTCCATCTCGTGGTGAGGAAATAGCTCCAACAATATGCTCAAGATGTCATCATAAATGACATATGTGCCATCAATGCAAAACCACGTTATCGTCACATATGCCTTCGTCGTCAAATACATACAAAAAAGGAACGAAACAACAACAAATTATGTAGACGCTGAAAATTTTCGTGATTTTGTAATTGGTTTAACCACTCAAGACGATTATTGTTTTGATCTAAATGAATTTTAATGTTATTATTGTGATATTAGAAATTTTTCATGTGTTACACAATATATAGATAACCTGCTAAATCAAATATATCATAAACGTAAAAATTTTTATTACAATAAAAACGAATTCACATGTTACACAAACATTGAGTTGTTCAACACATATTACATAGAAGTATTTTTTTTCTTTCTAACTGTCATTCATATATACAACAGAGTTAGAATTCTAATCAGGGAGTTGTTCAACACTTTACGAACACTAAAACCTGCAAACATTAAATAAATAATCCTGCGGCTACTATTGTGCTTCCTGATGAAGAATAATTAATGTTTTTAATTCAACGAGAGTTAAAAGAAATAATCATGCGGCTACTATTGTGCTTCTAATCAGGAAGTTGTTCAACACATTTCGAACACGGTCAACGTCTTTTTCGAGGTTTGATATATATATATGCTGCTTTAGTGACCGCTTTCTCAACAGAATTTAACTTCTAATCGAGGAATTGATTTTTAACACTAAGACATTGTTTGGGACCTGCATTAATTTTGCAGGCTAAAAGAGATGGAAATGACCAATAACGTCTCGTACAATTCAGGTTAGCACGCATATAGGTCAAATTTACCGACGTAAAAACCCGAATATGAATATAAAAGTAAGTGGTTTTAAATCAACGAGATTTAAGATAATAATTAACACAATTTTTTCTAATATATCTTTTAAAATAATTTAAATAAGTGGACTCCCGTAACTTTTACCAGCGTAGTACTACTGCGTTCTCAGGGAGCTGTTTAACACCTTAACACTGAGAACTTGTATGGGGAGCCCAAATTATTATTCGTTTGATTTGGTAAAACTTAAAACCAAACGCATCTAGTATGAAAAAAATAATTAAATGATCGATGTAAGTGGTTTTAATTCAACGAGAATTAAACACATTACATCGACACGATAATATAAGTGGATTTAACTCAACGAGATATAAAGAAACTGCTCTGCTATTTATTTTTGCTCCTCTGTTTATCATTGTTAAAAAAGTTAATTTTAAACAATAGTTGAATCACAAAAATCATGAAACAAACAAAAAATTTCGTAAAATAAGAAAAACTTTTTTGAATTTGAAAAATGAAAACATAAACAAGGCTATTTATAGGCAAATTTTTACACGAAAATTCTTCAATAAAATATACTCCAAGAAAATAAGCAGTCGGACGCCCAAACAGAATAGTCGGACGCCCAACCCGAATAGTCGGGCGCCTAACCAGAATAGTCAGACGACTAAAGCGGACGTCGAAGCGGGAAACTATTTTCGTACGACCGAACAAATGCAGGCGGTCGACTAATGAATAAAGGCGGACGCCTATATTTTCGCACAATCAGGCCTTCGCCTCTTCCATACAGGCGGACGCCCATACTAACCAGGCGGACGCCCATATTTAGTTGGCGGAGGCATAAAAATTGAAAATCTAAAGGGAAAAAAATGACTTAAACGACAGCAACCTGGGTCTTGAACCCATGACATACACCTTGAAATCATGCGAGTTATCCAGTTGAACTAGGCACTTGGCCGCATCAAAATACTCATTCGATTGTTATTTAACATAATCTAAAGTCTATCAGTGTGTATATATATATATCATTGGAGATTTTACTTGGCCTCGACATAATCTCTAAAGCGTTTAACTATCATTTTATATATTTTAAAAACTGATGAACATGAAACTACAACACAAAAACAATATATATGCATATATCTTAAAAAATGATTGATCTACACAATAATTTTATGTTACAATAAAATATTCTCGGATTCTAAAATCAAATATTTTTAGACTTCAAAGAAAATCGGCTTCACCGGTTGCACGCTCGACATCCTTTTCAAATTTTGATAGATGTGCTTCTTAAGTTGTCGCTAAACGTCTCTTTCTTGTTCAAGTACGTTTATTACACGCTCAACATCTTTCTCTAATCTCAAGAAATGATGGAAAATAAATAATTTCAGCAACTTCTTAAGTAAACCAGAGTCATTCCGCTTAGCATGCATAAAGGTCTAAATAACTGACGTAAAAACCAGAATACGATTATAAATATAAGTGATTTTAATTGGACGAGAACTCCAGATAATACTTAGTATGAAAGTATTTTAGCAAAAACATTATTAGGTAATTTTTGAAAAGAATTTGTGAAGGCTAAATATTCCTCAGATACTAAGGAATTTATAGCAAAATAAAAGACAAGTTATGCAGTCGGACGCCCGTAAAATTAAAAAATAAACGCTAATTAATTTAAAATACAATGAAGATTATCATAACACTAACGAGGAGCATTTTATATTCATATTAAACATGTTCATTGTCAAACACTTTCAACTCTAATTTTATTTCAGTACACAACTTTCGAGAAATCCCAACGAAACACAGCGGCCGTTTTAGACGTGTCTTCATTTTCTTGGTATATTGGTTCACCGCTTAGCAAACGTTGCAGAAATATACAAACCCATACCCCAAAATCACCGGTTTGATGATGAACCTTTTTTGGGATAATTCTTTCAAATGGTGGAGGCCTAAATATGCCTCCCAAATCATGACCATTGTACAGCAACCACTGAGGAAACATGTTGTCCATATAAAGTAGCATTTCATTTCTTGATGTACAACAAATCTCTGGGAAACTGAAAAAAAAAGTAAATATTATTTTATGCATGAACAAATAAACTTGTATTTTTAATTTAAGAAATGAAACAAACCTATCATAAATAGTCATTTTCCAACGAGGAAGGTCAACGCAAACTAAGCACCAATGTTGGATTGACATGTTAACTGTCAAATAAAACCGATTGAAAAAAGAGGTTAAATATTTATTGTTAAACGAATAAAATTTTAAATATAATATGTACACTTACAACGTCAATACCCTCAACGGATGGAAATGGCCAAGTCTCACCGGTACCAATATCTTCAAGCCACGTATTATGCTTAAACATTGTTGGTAGAAATAAGTTGGCAAAATTGTCCAAACCGCGTCATTCGGTCTTTCCAACATTAATTTATTAATCCAACAATCGATTTGTTGTTAAATTAATTAAAATACCATAATTAGATATGTTTTATAAGTTACTAGCATAAATTTAAAATAAAAAAGGCTGTGCTTACATCAGTTTCAAACCAACGAGTAGTAACTGACTTCCAGAATTCATGAGAATATGACACATTTGGATTAAAACTGGTATAAATCTAGATATCATCACGACTGGCCAACACCACAATAAGTTCACAAGAATAAACCTCGTTGGTTTCTTTCTGGATTCTTGGTGTTTCCTCAAAGCTTTGAAAGGGGGTTTGTAACACTTTTGATATTTTTCTAATTCTTTTGCCCCGTTCGCGCGTTGAGGGAACCTTAAATTAATTTACAATTTGTCGTAACATAAATTTTATTTTAAAAAAAATAATTGCATATAAATATATAAATTTAAATTTGACATCGTGTATGAGATCAGTAGCCCGCTAGCTAGATTAGGCGCCCGCCCACTCGGAGCAGGCGTACGCCCGCACAGTTCAGTCGCATGCCCGCTCGGAGTAGTCGCCCGCCCGCTTAGAACACTCGCCCGCTCGTTCAGAATTGTCACACCCCCACCTCTCCTCACCTGTTGATGATGTCACTGAGAAGATTGCGGAAGCATAGTGGTGATATCTCAGAGATGAGGTGTGACTTATTTGATCCGATATCATAGCACGCAGATTAACTGAAAGTAAATATATTACAAGGATCGTCATTACAATCAACAGTACAGTTTATAAACTAAGTTTATTACATGAAAACTTATTTAATTACAAACTTATGAAGTGCATCCTTACCCGGCGGTCACTGTCTTCCTGCAAAAGTTTTCAGTTTAAAAACATCAGCACAAGGCTGGTGAGTTCGTAAAGTTCATGTTCAACAATATGATATGCAACACAAGTTCTCACAATGTTCAGTTCAAGATAACCATGGGACCCGTATCTAGTTCCTTTTCGGACTGTTCTGTTCTGTTCCATAAAGATACTACACGTTGGTACCTATCTTGGTGCCTCATTGTCTTAATGTCTATCACTAAATTAAGAAGTTCTGGAAAAAGATAACAAACATTTACACCAAGGGGAGTTGCAAGCTCCCGGAAAACGGGTTGTCAGCCGATAGTACTATCATTGTTTTCTGTTCGGCCCCACATGGTTTCACTAGATACAGTTCGGAAATGAGGACTTATAAGTTCTGTGATAGTGTTCTCTTCTACAGGCAAATCCATGAAATCCACAAGTTCTCAACAATCACATGAAATCACGCAGATAACAGTGATACATATCATATAGTTCTGAAAAGTTCCACAGTGCTACCCCAATGTTTATAAAAGATTAAAAAGAAAAGGGGTTGTACGAAACTCACCTGATAACTCAGAAGTAGCAGAATGTCACACAACTGATAGTAATAGATAAATTCTGCATTTATTTATGTTTAATGAGTTATTTATGTTTTAACTTACTGATTAGATCTTTCTGAACGTCCAATATCAAAGACATTGCTTTGAAAGTCATCAAACCGATATTAAGTATTTAATTGATTAATTTAAGGTTATATCATACAATGTATGATAATGTAGGAACCTACATTGAATTAGGTTCCTAATACGAGATTGATGACATACTTGATTAATCAGAATAATCTCGGATTAACCAAATAGTTAATGTTGTTGATTATAATGCTATAACAGTTTCTAGATAGTTTAATGGCTTAGGAATGATCAATCCTTGTTATTGATTACCCAAATATCATGAAATATCATAATGTAGCATTAGAATAGGTTTAACATCCATGTTTAACATACTAATCTGACTGTTATCTTAAACATCAGATAATCGTTCCAATGAGTATGTTAATGATTGTGATTAGTTTGAAACACTTGGATTTAACCTTGCATTTCAAAGTTTAATCAAACTAATCATCTACATTGTCACAATCAAATGGTTTAAACCATTATAATCATAGGTATGATTTCATGCAAACCGGGCATTACAACGGATCAAAACAAGGATTTACCATTAAAACATTGTGTTCTACGTTTATAATCAATCCTAGCCATCATCTAGGCAATAATCAACATCCTTAACTATATCATTACGTTCAAAATCAAGATCTAATCAATCATTATCAAGATAGAAGTTGAAACCGAACCATTACCTAATCAGATGAAGTTCTGCGCGTTGAACAACGATCTAGGCTTGTAGATACGATCCGTGGGCTGATCTGAACATTTAGAATTCTTCAAGATGAAGTTCAAGAGCTGAAAATTAAGTTTTGGTAGCCTGGAAGTCGAGCAAGGTCGAGAAGAAGAAGAATTTTGTTTTTCTCCATGCAATCTGATCTTTTAAACAAATTTGCCGACATTACAAACCCCAGGCGCATCGCCCAGACCAACGTTTGGCCCGGGGCGTACCGCGCGGAAGGCCCAAAAGATTGCAGATTTTCCGTGGACTCCAGGCGTACCACCTGGAGTGGTAGTCCCACGCTAGGCGTACCGCCTAGCCTCATTTTCCTCAAATTTTTGGATTTTTCTTCGTTTCGCGATTCTGGACAATCCGTAACTCCGTTTCGCGTACGGTTTTCGCCTACGTTTTTCATTTCTAGCGTACTATCAATCTGTAATAATTACAATCATCAAATCAACGTGGATTTCTAGAACGACCCAATGTGATCCCGTCATTGATGACGTAATTCTCAACTGCAATTGTCACCGTCTCCTCTTGTTAGAGAAATTTCGTCCCGAAATTTAGTGAAGACTTACTTGATGACAATCGCTTATGAGAACAGGTGTGGGTACTTTGCTTTCATTCGATCTTTACGTTCCCACGTATATTCAGGTCCACGTTGTGAGTTCCATCGAACTTTAACGATTGGTATGTGACTACGTTTCAATATTTTCACTTCTCGATCCATCACCTCTACTGGTTCTTCCCTGAACTGAAGTTTTTCATAAATTTGAATCTCTTCGTGAGGTACGATCAATGATTCATCAGCTAGGCACTTTTTCAGATTTGATACATGAAAGACATCATGAATATTACTGAGTTCAAGAGGTAACTCAAGTCTGTAGGCTACTGATTCAATTCGTTCAAGAATTTTGAATGGCCCTACAAATCTTGGTGAAAGCTTACCTCTCTTTCCAAATCTGAAAATGCTCTTCCAAGGTGAAACTTTCAACATTACTCGATCACCTATTTGGAATTCTAAAGGTCTACGACGATTATCAGCATAACTCTTTTAACGATCACGAGCAGCTTTGATTCGTTCTTCACTGAGTGCGATCTTATCAGTTGTTTCTTGAATGAATTCTGGGCCTATGATCTGACTCTAACCTACCTCTGACCAACAGATAGGTGATCTACACTTGCGTCCATAAAGTGCTTTGCATGGAGCGTATACTAGTATGGTAGCTGTTATTGTATGAAACTCAACAAGTGGAAGATGAATATCCCAGCTACCTCCAAATTCAATCACGCAGCTTCTGAGCATATCTTCAAGATTTTGATTCGTTCGTTCAGTCTGCCCGTCCGTTTGTGGATGATAAGTTGTGCTCATATGAATTTGTGTGCCCATAGCATTCTGAAGAGTTTGCCAAAATCGTGACATAAATCGACTATCTCTGTCAGAAATGATAGAGATTGGTACTCCATGTTGAGATACAATCTCATTAACATAGAGTTTAGTGAGTCGATCCATAGAATAATCTTCTCGGATGGGTAAGAAATGCGCAGATTTAGTAAGACGATCAATGATAACCCATATCGAGTCTTGATTACGTGATGTTCTGGGTAATTTAGTGATAAAATCCATAGAGATTTGATCCCATTTCCACATGGGAATCTCAGGTTGTTGTAATAACCCAGTGGGTCATTGATGTTCAGCCTTAACTTTGAGACATGTTAAACATCGATCCACGTATTCTACTATGTGTTTCTTCATTCCAGGCCACCAGAAAAAGTCTCTAAGATCTTTATACATTTTATCAGTACCTGGATGAATAGAATACCTGGATTTGTGCGCCTCATCCAAGATAATTGTTCTAGAGTTACCGAATAAAGGAACCCAAATTCGGCTTTTGAAATACAACACTCCATCAGTCTTGGTTTCAAGTTGCTTGTCTAATCCTCTTAACTCCTCAGCAGGGTAGTTCATTGCTTGTAAAGCTTGTTGCTGGGCTTCTTTAATCTGAGGAATTAGACTGGTTCGAATAGTCATTCCTAACGCTTTCACACGTAAATGTTTGACTCGTTCCTTGCGACTCAAGGCATCGGCTACGACATTCGCTTTACCTGGATGATAACGAATTTCACAGTCAGAGTCGTTTAAGATTTCTACCCACCGCTGTCACACCCCGAGCCGACGGGGTTGGATCGGAGTCCCCGTCGGGCGGAAGGTTCTCGGGGCGCGATATCTTAAGTGATAACCGGAATGATCAGATTGTTACATTGCACATGATATATAAGTGAGAAACTTGCTAAAATAAAATAGAATTACAAAGTTAAATTACATCAGTTAAGTTTATAATTTAACAATGTAAATCTACTATCACATCATAAATCTTCTATCTTGTATCTGCACAAGATATACAAAATAACTGTATAATGATGCTTCAAAAGTATGCAGGTCCAAAAAGCTAGGTCCTCTATCTGTAACCTAGTCCAAAAGAAACAACTCTTCAGTTGACCTGTTCGTCACCTGAGAAGTCATGCAAAAATAAGGTCAACACATGGTTGGTGAGTTCCTTAAGTTTTTATAAAATGAATTTGAATAACCTTAATGACAACCTTAACCTCACCAGTGACCACCTATACCATCCAGCTTAGTATGCTTATATATAGGGCATATGTAGGGTCGAACTTACCGCCCGCCCAGCCACCGTCCCACCACATACTAAACCACATGATATATTGTTCCTAGTGATAATTAAGCATTTCATTCCACGACTTTGCTTCCATGATATATGATACATAGCATTTGAGTACCCTGAAAATGTTTACCTTGATCCCCCGAAGTGAAACCCTTAACCTCATCAACAACCACCTATGCTATCCAATCAAGTATGCTTATATATAGGGCATATGTAGGGGACAAGCCCCAGCCACCGTCCCACCACATACCGGACTGCTTAACATATTGCTATTAATGATAATTAAACGTTTCACTCCATTCACCTCTGATTTAGATTCTGATTTTCACAATTCGATCTACCTTTGATCCTCTTGAGTTCATCATAGTTACATGATTTCCCAAAAGCAGTTATAGAAATATAATGTTAAATATTTAATTAAGCAAATAAATAAACATTTAAAATGCAACTAAGACATGATGATTGAGTCTTGTTTGCCTCAATCAATTAGACTTAGTTGTTGGTGGTTGTCCAAGTTGTAACCTCTCACACGTGACCCATATCAGGCATAACTCACAAGGAGTATACCTGAGCATGCTAGGATTTTAATGATGACCATACAGCTTGACCCAATGGTCTACTGTACCTGAAGGGGCTTTACGAATATCCTTTGATTCTTGATTTCTTTGATTCTCTTGATTTTTTTTTGATATTGATTTCATTTGATAGTTCACGTTATTGCCCATATAGCTTGACTACAAGAGTCTTCTATACCTGAAGGGACTTTATGTGTGTTACACGTGGTCTTGATTCCCTATACAACCGACATCCACCTTAACTCAAATATTAATGATTTCATTAGATTGTAATGATTTCATTATTTCCATGATTCACACACATTTATGATTTCTGATTCCTTGAGTCTCATGAGCTTGATCTGAAGAATTTCCATGATTCATTATGATAATTGATTCTTGATTATGATTCTTTGTTCTCAAATCCCACACTGAATTTGGTTTCCTTTGAATATGATCTTTTGTTTTAGTTCATTTGATTTCACTTTAAATTTAGATTCTTGAATTTGAGATTGATGGATTAATCGTTTATTTAGAGTTTAGATTTAAAGTATTACTCATAAGAGTAATTTAATTAACTTCATAATTTGATCTGTTTAATAATTACCTAGACATGAGTCTAGGAGTATCAACAAACATATATATGTAAAACATATAATAAATAAAAGCATTTAAGTAAACAATTTAAATAAAACAGTTTACGCATGCTTCTCAGCCCCGCGTTTTAAAACAAAAATGTTATAAAAGGGGCAATGAACTCACCTGTGTTGCTATGTAAATGTTTTATCACAAAATGCGCGCTCTTGTTTGTAGACTATGTGTCTTCAGTTCCTGAGTTGTTTTAGAAGAATTTGAATACGATAAGTACACGTAATAGTCGTTGTGCCTAAGGATTGGTCTTGTCGTGTGTGCAACTAAGTGTCCTATTACTAGTGTAATTCTAAAAATCTATTCTAACTTATTTACCCCTTTCATAATCCCAATTCCCATGGTTAGTTATAATAACTTACTTTTATATTTTTAGAAATTTCAGCAGAGTTTTCTTTGTTTTCTGTTTAAAATCCAAACAAGTATATTGTCTATTTTACAACAAGTTCCCAAACAATTAAATCACAATAAGTATTTAAATCAAAACATTACAATTTACTTCCACTGTAATTCAATATTAAGTCAAAATCATTTAACGAACTCTAACAAGTTATAAATAGGTTTCTTTTATTAAAATCCCATTACTTGAGTTTAAGTAACTTTTGATGTGTGATGGGCTTAATTAAATCCCATTGGGCCCACTGTGGCCCAATTGAATATCCTTGATTTCTAATTGATTACAAGACTCGAACTTTTGATTCTCCTGATCACATAAGAATATTATCCGGTTGTAAAGCCATCTCATGACCATTAACAATTCATGTTGAATTGTTATTGCACGTTAAGAATTATATTGTTATAGTAATTCCCTAACCTATGAACCCAAGAAATTTCTAAGTTATTTACCCCATGCATAGATTACGTGGGTTCCCATGCACTCACATATTTTGCCTAACACATACATACATATCTAACCCTCCATGCATCTTAGGAATTTCCGATTTAGAGTTGTCTAGGATTAAACATCCTCCCAAGGCAGCGAACCTTTTGAAGGGGCTGACCTTGGGTTCGGCTACACTCATCACCACGAACCCTTAGGGTTCGGCTCTCAATTTGCCACCCACGAACCCTCAAGGTTCGTTCAGTTTCTAGGGTGTTGCATGTACAAAGGTTCGGGACCTACCAGGGTTCGTGAGGCTGCTAAGGATTCGGTCATGCAAGGTTCGGTGAAACCAGGCCCTTAGGTTCGTGAGTTACAGCTTTTAGTTGCCGAGTAGGGTTCGGCCATCCCTTGCATGGAGGTTCGCGAACCCATGCACAGAAGGGTTCGTCACCCCCAATGGATCGGCCAACTGTAGCATGGTTTGGTTGCAGGACTATAGTCAACAATAACAGGTTCGTGGCTCAGATGGTTGCAGGGTTCGGCATAGGTTTCGCCTAACAAACCCTTGGGTTCGTCGGTTGTTGAGGAAAAGGTTCGGCCGGCAGCAGCCCCTAGCGAACCTGTCGTGGTTTATGCATCATCATCTTCATCCTAGGGAGCTAAACCTGTTACAACTTCACTGCTAACAGTTCCTAAATACACATAACACCTTAACCCACTCGATTTAAGTGCTTATAATCGTTTAACACTACAAACCCATATAAATCTTGGAACACACCCTAAACCGAATTTAAAACAAGAATTTACCTCAAAATCGATGGATGGGAGCTCGAATACACTGTACTTCCGTGATCTACGTGTTGAGATGAACGTCTTGACTCTTAGAGAGCTTGAATCCGACTAGAATTGGGCTCCAAATCTTAGAGAGAAGGTTGTTCTTGAAAGAAAACTAGATAGAGAGAGATGTTAACGAGATTGAGAGAGAGAAAGAGTGAAATGGTGGTGGGTGTGGCATTTAATTGCCACATTAAATGTGGGGAAAATACCCGGTTGTTCGGTCTCGTTCGGTTTCGCGTAAAGTGCCGGTTCGCGTAGTTTTCGTGACGAAATGACACGGTTTATAAAAATAGAATTCATTTAATTATTCTAGGTTGTGATTCCTAATAAATTAACTAATATCTTTTATTCATTTAAATTTAGAATATTTAATTAACTGTTTAAATTGAATCGTACGGTCGTCGCGCGTATTCGTTCGAATCGTCACCCGTACGAACACGACGATAACTATATTTTTCAATATTGTTTTCTAATTATAGAATATCGTTCAGAACGTTAAACTTTCAAATATATTCGTACAGATCGTCACCTATACGAATAACCCGTCAACTTAGCATTCACGTAACGATATTCGTGTTGTTTTGTTCTATAAAGCCTCACATACGTTTTTACATAATAAATCCTAACAAATAATCACATGATGGTTCTATGTTGCCAGATAATTATCTGACTCAAGAACCATTTTTCTGAACCGTGTTTCTGTTAAATGTTTCTGAATTTGTTCCATGATAACACAAAATGATAATGATAAATGATATGAATATGGAACCTACTGAAATGTATATGGTTCGTACCTGTTTTACTGTTCATATACTGTAGAGATCACTGTTCCGGTGACGGTTCCGGCACTGATGTTACAGTCTTCCCTTGTTAGAGAAATTTCGTCCCGAAATTTAAGAGTTGTTATCGGGAATGGCTTCCTCTTCAAACAGTTGGGGATACTTTGACTTAGTGTGATCTTCGCGTTCCCAAGTAAACTCGGGTCCACGTCTTGAGTTCCATCGAACCTTTACAATCGGAATACGGCTTCGCCTCAGTTGTTTAACTTTGCGATCCATAATCTCTAAAGGTTCCTCAATGAAGTGTAGCTGTTCATCCACTTGAATCTCTTCAATTGGAATAACAAGTGATTCATCGGCAAGACATCTCTTTAAGTTCGAGACGTGAAATACATCATGCACCGCACTGAGTTCATCTGGTAATCTTAGTCTGTACGCCACAGGACCAATACGTTCGATAATCTCGAACGGCCGTACGTACCGTGGTGCTAACTTGCCTTTATTCCCAAACCGAACAACGCCTTTCCATGAGGATACCTTCAACATTACACGGTCTCCCACTTGGAATTCCAACGGCTTACGCCGTTTGTCGGCGTAACTCTTTTGTCTGCTCCTTGTAGCTTGTAGTCTTCTTTGAATCTGAGCTATCTTGTCAGTGGTTTCCTGAATAAGTTCTAGCCCAGTTATTCGATTGTCTCCAACTTCAGTCCAACAGATCGGTGATCGACATTTTCGACCATAGAGGGCCTCGAATGGTGCACATCCGATACTGCTGTGATAACTGTTGTTGTAGGAGAACTCGATCAGTGGCAAATGGGAATCCCAGTTCCCATCGAAGTCCAATATACAGGTTCTTAACATGTCCTCTAGGGTTTGAATAGTATGTTCGCTTTGACCATCCGTTTGTGGGTGGTAAGCTGTACTCAGATTTAACTGTGTCCCTAGAGATTTCTGCAGTAATTGCCAGAACCTTGATGTGAATCTGCTGTCTCTATCAGAAATAATAGACAATGGCACACCGTGGCATACCACTATCTCGTTGATGTAAAGTCTCGCCAATCTATCCATCGTGAAAGTCTCGCACATCGGCAAGAAATGAGCAGATTTTGTTAAACGGTCAATGATCACCCAAATCGTATCATGACCACAGGAAGTGCGGGGTAGCTTGGTAATGAAATCCATAGCTATTTGTTCCCACTTCCAGAGCGGAATCTCAGGCTGTTCTAGTAAACCAGACGGTCTATGGTGTTCCGCCTTTATCTTCGATTACATCTTATCAGAGCCAGGATGAACAGAGTATTTAGTCTTGTGTGCTTCATCGAATATAAGTTTTCTCAATTCATCTACCGCTGGAATCCATATACGTTCCCGGTAGTAGATCATTCCATCAGGCTTCGTGTCAAACTGTTTCTCCGCTCCGCAGTCAAGTTCTTTCTTCAAGTTTCCTCGGTCAACTGATTCTTGTTGTGCCTGAATGATCTTGTCTCGTAAGCTCGTCTGCACAGTCATTCCCATTGCTCTAACGCACAAGGGTTTGACCCGTTCCTTCCGGCTCAAGGCATCAGCTACAACGTTCGCCTTTCCCGGATGGTACTTGATTACACAATCATAATCATTCAGAAGTTCAACCCAACGGCGTTGTCGCATGTTGAGTTCCTTCTGATTAAAAATATGTTGCAGACTTTTGTGATCAGTGAATATGGTACACTTGGTGCCATATAAGTAATGTCTCCAAATCTTCAGTGCGAAGATTACAGCTCCCAGTTCAAGATCATGAGTAGTGTAATTCTTCTCATGAACTTTTAACTGTCTTGAGGCATAGGCAATAACTTTGTCCCGTTGCATTAATACACAACCGAGCCCCTGATGAGAAGCATCACAGTACACAACAAAGTCATCACAGCCTTCTGGGAGAGATAGGATTGGAGCATCACATAGTTTCTGTTTCAAGGTCTGAAAAGCATCTTCTTGTCTCTGCTCCCAGACAAACGGTTCATTTTTCTGAGTTAGTTTGGTGAGTGGCAAGACTATCTTAGAAAAGTTTGAGATAAACCTTCTGTAATAACCCGCCAATCCCAGAAAAGACCATATCTCCGTCGGTGTCTTCGGAGTATCCCAGTTCTTCATCGCCTCGATCTTGGCAGGATCAACGTGTATTCCCTCGCTGTTAACCACATGACCTAGAAATTGAACTTCTCTAAGCCAGAATTCACATTTGGAGAATTTAGCATAGAGTTGTTCTTTCTTCAATAGCTCCAAGATCTTTCTAAGGTGTTGTTCATGATCTGCTTTGCTCTTAGAATAAATCAGTATGTCATCAATAAAGACAATGACAAACTGATCCAGATATGGCCTACACACCTCGGTTCATGAGAGCCATGAAAACCGCTGGTGCATTTGTCAATCCGAAAGGCATCACCATGAATTCGTAATGCCCGTATCTGGTTCAAAAGGCCGTTTTTGGTATGTCTTCGTCTTGAACTCTAAGCTGGTGATATCCAGACCGCAAGTCAATCTCTGAGAAGTATTGAGCTCCTTGCAGTTGGTCAAACAAATCATCAATCCTCGGTAATGGATACCGATTCTTGATGGTAGTGTTTGTTCAGCTCCCTGTAATCTATGCACATTCTGAACGATCCGTCTTTCTTCTTCACGAACAAAACCGGAGCTCCCCAAGGTGAGTAGCTCGGTCTGATGAAACCTTTATCAAGTAGCTCCTGTAAATGATTAGACAATTCCTGCATCTCTGAAGGTGCTAACCTGTAAGGAGATTTAGCAACAGGAGTTGCTCCAGGAACTAAGTCAATATGAAACTCTACCGGTCGCACAGGAGGCAAACCAGGTAGATCTTCAGGAAACACTTCAGGATATTCTTTCACCACAGGTACATCTTGAATCGTTTTCTTGTCCTTCTCTTTTTCCACCACATGAGCCAGGAATGCAACGCACCGCTTCTGTAGACACTTACGCGCTTTTATACATGAGATGATTTTGACACTGCGTTTTGCTTGATCCCCTTTAACTTCCAGTAAGCAATCACTTGACAATGGAACACGAAGCAGCTTTTCAGAACAGATGACTTCCACTCGATTA
This sequence comes from Mikania micrantha, assembly GCA_009363875.1. NCBI lineage: Eukaryota > Viridiplantae > Streptophyta > Magnoliopsida > Asterales > Asteraceae > Mikania > Mikania micrantha. Next base: position 26,658 of record SZYD01001167.1, on the reverse strand, counting down.
GAGGAAAGCCAATCCATTCCAACAATGATGTCGAAACTACCCAACTCCATCGGTATCAAATCGATGGTGAATGTATGACCGTTAAGGGTCAATGGGCAATTCCTATAAACTATACTAACTGTGATCTGTTTCCCATTAGCTACCTCTATAATGTAAGGGGAATCAAAATGTTCCTCTATAGAATCTAATTGACATGCAAAATCGGTAGAGATAAAAATCTGATCCGCACCAGTATCAAATAGAACAGATGCATAAGAGTCATGTAAGAGAAACGTATGTCACACCCCCAATTTTCAACTACCGGAATCATACCGTTTGGGAACGTGACAAACCAGGATCTCAGATCATTAGACATAACGAAGACCTCTATATGAATTTTCAAAACATACTTTGGTCTTTAAAACATAACATCAGAGTTTTCAAAATTTGCGGAAGCGTTTTAAAACCAGTAATAGTTGTAAAATGTAAATTACAATACAAAGTATCAAGTGTTCAAACTCAAATAACTGAAATATAATAAATGCTTGCGACTCTATCTCCTAGTCCATGCCAGCTCTATTGCGCGCCTTAGCGTCCTGAGAAAACATGTAAATCAAGTCAACACAATGGTTGGTGCATAACACAGGTTTTAAGCATTCACAATGTTCAAAACAACAGTTTGAATATCAAGTTGTAGATAACATAATCACACATGCACAGTCATGATAGCTAGTCATATAAACTATTTACATAAGTGGTCGACACCGAAGCTGACGAGTTGCCATGCTATAGCATGTTTTTGCCTTGCCACTATTGTCTAGCACAAAAATAGTAATGTGTGTTTGGTCAGTCAAACACCTGCGTAGATCCCATCTACCAGGTGAGGTTTGTCAAACCTAATAGATCTATTTCCAACTACCACGCTTTGCGTTACAGCAAACTAAACGGTTCGAGGTGTGTAAGGACTTTCAAATTGCTATGTTGTCACATAATGTAAACAGCTAACTCATGCAAGTGATATGTATCTAAAAATAGTTTGTTGCACATGTTTTCTCCCCCAAAACAGTTTAAAACAAGAAAGGGGCCGTGTACGCACCTTTGATTTTAGCAGAATGATCAAATACGTGAACTTGCGTAGAAAATCCTCTTACGAAGGATCTGTGTTTAAACAATAACGTTGCGTTATTCGAATAGTCGTTTTGTGCTTGAAATCACATACGTGTCAACATACGTATGTTAAAGTGTTAGAAATTTACATACTAATGTACGCGTGACTTTGAACTTGTTTAAATAAAGTCATATAATTGTATATGATTTTTATTTAAATAACCACAATTATATGTGATTACACTAACGAGTTAAAATATAAATTTTATTATTCAAAAACGTTCGGAATTGGATTCTGGTTCCAACGTAACTCGAACGAGTCGAATCGGGTTTGAAATGAGAAAGTTATAATAAAGACAAGAATGGCTTTAAAAATCAAAAACTGTTGGGCCATTGGGTCGAACCCATGACCTCTAACTCCAACCCGCGCACCAAACCAGTTGATCTGGTTCAGCTTTTGTGTTGAGGTTTAGTTTTAAATGCTTTTAAACATAAGTGGATCGGATTCCCTTGATTTCCATTGACCGAAACCATTTAGTCCAAATTGATCCCCAATTCGAACTCAATCGAACCCAATTCCTTAGGGGTTATGTTCCTGGGATCCAACCGACCATGCAGGTGAGTTTAATTCGAAAATAAACTACCCTAACCCGTTTAATTGAGTGTGTAAACGTCCGAACTTGAGTTTACCCATTTCTAATTCAAATCGATTCAATTCCCTAATGATCATGTGAAAAATAATAGGGTTTTCATCCTCCCCATTATTCCAAAATCTACTGTGTGGTTTAATTTGATTTCCACACTGATTTAAATCGAAACTCCCAATTCTTTCGACTCTAAGAACCCTAACTATTGAAATCGTACAATTTGACATTAGACCCTCGAATTAATACATGCTTATGCTTAATCGGAACTATCTGAGACTATTTATAACAATCAATTTGAATATCTAACCTGATTAAGTCGAAACCCCCAATTATGTTCTTATCAAGAACCCTAATAATTGAACTCGATCAATTCGTTATGGCATCATGCAATTGAAACATAGGTTAGCTTATTCGGAGGTTTCTGAAGCTAATGGTACTATTGAATTTCATTTTTATACTCATCCCGATCGAAATCCCCAAATCGGACTATATTAAGAACCCTAGAAATCAAATGCTATTAATCCGTTGTTAAAACCTGAAATTAACTTAGGGATATAACTAGTCGGTTGTTTTAGATCGTGTAGAAGTAGGTTTTTACCTGGTTTGATTTCAATTTGATGAATCTCGACTTGTTACTCGACTTTCGGCCAAGCTTCAATCTAGTTCTTCTTCCCGTAGTCTATTACTTCGAATTGTTGTATATAATAGCTTCTAAAAGTACCGATTAGTAATTAGGAACCTCTAATTTGATCGATTAACCTCTTATTATACCCATTCGAACTCAACCGACTTCGGTTACACTTCTCACGCCCTAAATTCGATTAATTCCAACAATTAATAGATTAGTAACTGTTGATAACCGATGATGATCATCATAGTGTATTGATTGACAGATTTATTGCGATATAACTCACTATAATTGCTAAATTCGAACTATTATTACAATTTTAGCCGAATTTTGACTTATAAAAGTCAAACTTTGGTTAATTCTTGAAATTTCAAGTTTAATCCACCCAATTTATGTGTTTGCACATCATTTTGATCGATCCCAACTCTTCTGGTTTGATATCATCTGATTTTGTAACAATTCTGTGAATTTTCAGTTAACGGAGTTAATCCGGAATACCGAATTGTCACTAATCGGATCACTTAGAACATTGTTTGGTTAAATTAACCCAATTGGACCTCTCAATTACAATTGGGCCTATCCTGAACTCCTGGGGCCTACCTTGGGCCTTACTGGGCCTTCTTTGGCTCTATTGGGCCTACATTGGTTCTGTTGGGCCTACCTTGACTCTATTGGGCCTACATTGGCTCTGTTGGGCCTGTGATATCACCATCTTCAGTTAACAAGATTAATCCGAAAAGTCGGATTGTCACATCATCCCCTTGTTGAAGGAATTTTCGTCCCGAAAATTAGTAAGTGTTAGGAGTAGTTAGGAAACTACTTACGAGTTTAAATCGCATGTGTTAGTGTGATTTGATCATTCAGTGTGCTTGTGTGTACTCACACACAAAATCTAATACTTGCAACATCACAACTAAATGTGATCATTCAACGTGACTGTTTGCATGTACACTAGTTAGTTCACCTAACTGTGACTGTTTGTGTTTGATCATACTGTGTTGTGTAACCTCACACATAGTGAGTGTCTGTAACTGTTTGTACTATGCAACCCCGCACATAGCAAAATGTGTGTAACTAATCATGCATGTACTACCATAACATGTAACATATGAAATGTAGCACATAAAATATATAAAATGTAATGTAGCACAAATGTTTATAACAAAACCAATTGAATAAAGTGTTTGTGCTTACAGTTTGAAATTTGCAATGTTGATGTGTGAAGCATCACGTCATCCCCTTGTTGAAGGAAATTTCGTCCCGAAATTTAACGTGCGCTCTCAGTGTTTGTAGTTGTTTTGAATAAATGAGGATATTTCTTCATCATTTGATCTTCCCGTTCCCATGTGAATTCAGGACCACGTCTTGAATTCCATCGAACTTTGACTATTGGAATCTTGCTTTGCTTAAGTTGTTTGACCTCCCGATCCATGATTTCTGCTGGTTCTTCAATGAATCGTAACTGTTCATCTACTTGTATTTCTTCCAACGGTACAATCAATGTCTCATCGGAAAGACATTTCTTTAAATTTGAAACATGAAAGACATCATGAACTCCACTGAGTTCATTCGGTAGTTTGAGTTGATACGCAACCGGACCAATCCTTTTCAGAATCTCAAAAGGTCCTACATAACGTGGACTAAGCTTCCCGCGCTTGCCGAATCGTATCACACCTTTCCAAGGTGATACCTTTAGAAGAACTCGGTCTCCTACTTGAAATTCCAATGGTTTACGACGTTTGTCAGCATAACTCTTCTGTCGATCCCGGGCCGCTGCCATACGGTTCCGGATTTGAACTATCTTCTCTGTCGTCTCGTGCACCAGTTCAGGACCTGTTATCTGACTGTCACCAATTTCAGCCCAACAAACTGGTGAACGACATTTGCGACCATACAAAGCTTCAAACGGTGCTGCTTGAATACTCGTATGATACCTATTATTGTAAGAGAATTCCACTAACGGTAAATGATTCTCCCAGCTATCACCAAAGTCAATTACACAGGCTCGTAACATATCCTCGAGCATTTGAATCGTACGTTCACTTTGACCGTCTGTCTGTGGATGATAGGCGGTACTCATATCCAAGCGAGTCCCCAATGACTTATGAAGAGATTTCCAAAAGTTGGAAGTAAATCGAGCATCCCGATCTGATATGATAGAGATTGGCACGCCATGCCGTGCTACCACTTCCTTAATGTAAATGCGAGTCAATTTCTCCATCTTGTCAATTTCTTTGATTGCTAAGAAGTGTGCAGATTTCGTTAATCGATCGACAATTACCCATATCGTATCACAACCGCTCGGTGTACGGGGTAACTTAGTAATGAAATCCATCGAAATCTGTTCCCACTTCCACATCGGTATCTCTGGTTGTTGCAGTAAACCAGATGGCTTCTGGTATTCAACTTTGACTTTCGAACAAGTCAAACATTTGCTAACGTACTTAGCAATATCAGCTTTCATGTGAGGCCACCAATACAGTGCCTTCAAGTCATGATACATCTTGTCTGATCCCGGATGGACTGAATATCTGGACTTGTGTGCTTCATCCATCACGAGTTCCCTTAAACCTCCATACAAAGGTATCCACATTCGGTTAATGAAATAACGAATTCCATCAGGTTTAACATCCAATTGTTCTTCCATTCCTCGTAAGGATTCCGGTACCAAGTTTTCCTTTTTCAAAGCCTCGATCTGAGCACTGCGTACCTTGTCTGGTAAGTCAGTATGTATTGTCATCATAAGTGCACGAACCCGTCTTGTTGAAGTATCTTTTCTACTTAAAGCGTCAGCTACCACATTAGCTTTTCCCGGGTGATACTTAATCGCACACTCATAATCGTTCAACAACTCAACCCATCGTCGTTGCCTCATACTAAGCTCCTTCTGATCAAAGATATGTTGCAAACTCTTATGATCAATGTAAATAGTACACTTAGTTCCATACAAATAATGCCTCCAAATCTTCAAAGCAAAAACCACTGCTCCTAACTCCAAGTCATGAGTAGTATAATTCTTTTCGTGTGGTCGTAGCTGCCTTGAAGCGTAAGCAATCACTTTTTCACGTTGCATCAACACACATCCCAAACCCTGTGCAGATGCGTCACAATACACCACAAAGTCTTCTGTTCCTTCCGGTAAGGATAGAATCGGTGCACTGCAGAGTTTCTGTTTCAATAACTGAAATGCAGCTTCCTGTTTATCCGTCCAGTTATATTTCGTTCCCTTGTGCGTAAGAGTTGTAAGTGGTTGAGCGATCTTTGAGAAACCTTCAATGAATCGTCGATAATAACCCGCCAAACCAAGGAATTGTCGTACCTCGGTAGGGGTCTTTGGTGCTTCCCAATTCTTAATCGCTTCAATCTTTGCTGGATCAACATGTATACCCTTTTCATTAACTATATGCCCCAAGAATTGTACTTCTCGCATCCAGAAATCACATTTCGAGAACTTAGCGTACAATTGTTCCTGCTTCAACAATTCCAATAGTAATCGAAGGTGTTCAGCGTGTTCTTCTTCAGACTGTGAATAGATGAGAATGTCATCGATGAAAACAATGACAAACTTATCAAGATAAGGTTTACAAACACGATTCATGAGATCCATGAATACAGCTGGAGCGTTTGTCAACCCAAATGGCATGACCAAGAACTCATAATGGCCATAGCGTGTCCTGAATGCTGTCTTCGGGATATCCTCCTCCTGGACTCTTAGTTGATGATAACCAGACCTGAGATCAATCTTCGAGTAGTAACTCGAACCTTGCAACTGATCGAACAGATCGTCAATCCTGGGTAACGGATACCGGTTCTTGATAGTGACCTTGTTCAATTCCCGGTAATCGATACACATACGGAAAGTCCCGTCCTTCTTCTTTACAAACAAAACTGGAGCTCCCCACGGTGAAAAACTAGGTCGTATGAAACCCTTATCCAACAACTCTTGCAATTGTGTGGATAACTCTTGCATCTCTGACGGTGCAAGTCGATAAGGCGCTCTAGCTATCGGTGCTGCATCCGGTGTAAGGTCGATTCGGAATTCCACCTGTCTGATAGGCGGTAATCCCGGCAAGTCTTCTGGAAACACCTCCGGAAATTCACAAACTACTAGTATATCTTCAATCTTCTTCTCAGTTACCGGCTTTTCAGTTATAAGTGCTATAACTGCCGTATGACCTTTCCGCAGACATTTGTGTGCTTTCATACAAGATATGAGGCGCAGTGGCGTACTGCTCTTCTCGCCTTGTACATACAATGTCTCTCCCTGCGAAAGAGGTATACGAACAATCTTTTCATGGCATACGATTTCAGCCTGGTTTTTGGACAACCAGTCCATGCCAATGGCTACATCAAAACTACCTAAAGTAATAGGCATAAAATCAATTTCTAATGTTTGACCCATCAAATCAAGGATACATCCCTTAAAAATATTTTCCACTACAATCAACTTACCATCAGCTAATTCCACAGTGTATGGACTATCTAAGGCAGTGGGACTAACATTTAGCAACTTAGCAAGTGAACTAGATACAAAACTCCGATCGGCACCAGTGTCAAATAACATAGAGGCATAGTGATTATTTAAGAGGAACGTACCCGTAACAATGTTGGGATCCTCCCGTGCTTGACGTCCTCCTATCACAAACGCCCTGCCCCTAGCACCATTGTTGTTGTTGTTATTGTTATTGTTGTTGTTGGCGCCATTACCATTACCGTTGCCATTCCCATTGCCATTGACATTATTGTCCCCGCCTTTCTTGAGTTGCGGGCAATCTTTCTTAAAATGCCCCATTTTGCCACACTCGAAACAACCCTTCTGTGCGTTGTTCTGGTTATTATTCTGGTTGTTGTGGTTGTTCTGTAGCTCCCCGCGACAATCCTTAGCCGCATGTCCAATCTTGCCACACCTTTGGCACCTAGCTCTATCACACTGATTACCTGCATGATGATACCCACACCTGTTGCACTTGGGGTGTTTGCCAATATAACCCCCCGATGATGACGATTGCTGACCACTGCTTGAATTATGATAAGACTTGTTTAAGTCTTGCTTCCGGTTTTGCTGATATGATTGTTGGTTGTGACTCTTTGAGTTGTTACCTTCCCACTTTCTTTTATGATCTCCCACCTTGGTAGCAGATGTTCGTTTAGGTAGAGTCCCCTGTAACACTGCCTGATCAGTAAGCTGATGCGCTAAACGAACAGCTTGTTGGATGGTGGTGGGGTTTGCTGAAGTAACCAACCCCTGAATCTGAGGCACTAGTCCTCCAATGTATCTTTCAATCCACTTGCTGGCTGGAGTAGCCATGTGTGGTAGAAGTCTGGCCAACTCATGTGACCTGGTCGTGTACTCTTCAATATTTGACCCCTCCATCTTGAGGTGCCAGTATTCTTCCTCTAATTTTTGCATCTCACTACGAGGACAGTACTCCTCCTGCATTAAAGTTTTGAAGCCATTCCAAGTCAATGCATTAGCCTCCCCCAATCCCAAAGTCTGAACATTTGAGTTCCACCAAGTTAATGCTGGACCCTCCAATGTTCCCGTAGTAAACTTCACCTTGCTCTCGTCAGGGCAGTTGCACATTTCAAACACAGACTCCGCCTTTTCAATCCACCGAAGGAGTCCTATGGCCCCCTCCGACCCTTTGAAATTGTGTGGTTTACAGTCCAAGAACATCTTGAACGTGCAGACTTGTGGGTTAACCAATCCCCCAGCTGGACCCTGTGGCCCTATGTTGTGTGTCTGAGCATATTGTGCGATTGCCTCAGCGACTCTGCTATTAATTAGCTCGTTGAGCTCAGCGACTGTCATGTGTACGTTTCCCTCAGCCATTAGTTTCCTATTTACAAGAAGTGTTAGCATGCTTGCAAAGTCTAATGTAACATGTGTAAGTAAAACAACAAACGCAACATATAATATAAATCAACACAACTGTTGGGATTAAATAATAGTTCTTCAATAGATAAAGATTTGATTTGAGTACAATACTTTTGAAATAAAACATAAGTTTTCAAACTACTAATGTAGGAACACAACCCGTTCCTAATAAGTTTAAACAAAACAAATAAAGAAAAAAAAATCAATCATCCTCAACGGTGGATTCAGGATCGGAATCAACAACTGGTGCTGGTTCCTCCCCTTCTTCCTCTCCATTCTCCTCATCCTCCTCATCATTGTCTGATGCTACTAAATCCTCCAAGGCTTCTATTCCGCCCTCCAAGATCTCAGCTCCGTTCTCTGAAGCTTCAAGACGATCAATCAAGTTAATCATCTCATTCCGCATATCATGAACCAGATGGGCAAGTTCCTCTTGCCTCTCATTAGCATCCCATTATTCCTGAGAGTGTTGTGCGATCCTATCTTCTGCCTCGTACAAATCCTCGCGCAGTTTGGCGATCTCCTCAGCGTCCGTCCTTTGCCTCTTAGGCTCAGGAGCATCCAATACTGGTGGTGGATGTGTAGAAGGTCCCTCAGCAGGGATGTGCTGAGTGCCCTCCACTGGCTCCTCCTCCGGATCCTCATCCGGGTCCTCATCTGGATCCTCCTCGGGATCCTCGTCTGGGTCCTCCTCCGGATCCTCCTCCGGATCTGAGTCATCCCTCTCACATGATGGAGTAGATGGAATAGGTGGTGGTGGTGATGATGGTGGTGCTGGAACTATCGGTTCCTCGTCCTCGGAATCATCAATATAGATGTAAGGTACTGATGATGATGCCATGCCTGTTACATAATACCATATGTAAGTGCAGTGCCATGGAATGTGTAAACAAGTCAATTACATAAAGCCATATGTAATTTCTAAGTAGTATGTGTAAACATATGTGTCTAATGTCTAGCAGTCATAGTCTAAGTCTACAAATACAAACCTAATTCGCTATAACCAATGGCTCTGATACCAATCTGTCACACCCCCAATTTTCAACTACCGGAATCATACCGTTTGGGAACGTGACAAACCAGGATCTCAGATCATTAGACATAACGAAGACCTCTATATGAATTTTCAAAACATACTTTGGTCTTTAAAACATAACATCAGAGTTTTCAAAATTTGCGGAAGCGTTTTAAAACCAGTAATAGTTGTAAAATGTAAATTACAATACAAAGTATCAAGTGTTCAAACTCAAATAACTGAAATATAATAAATGCATGCGACTCTATCTCCTAGTCCATGCCAGCTCTATTGCGCGCCTTAGCGTCCTGAGAAAACATGTAAATCAAGTCAACACAATGGTTGGTGCATAACACAGGTTTTAAGCATTCACAATGTTCAAAACAACAGTTTGAATATCAAGTTGTAGATAACATAATCACACATGCACAGTCTTGATAGCTAGTCATATAAACTATTTACATAAGTGGTCGACACCGAAGCTGACGAGTTGCCATGCTATAGCATGTTTTTGCCTTGCCACTATTGTCTAGCACAACAATAGTAATGTGTGTTTGGTCAGTCAAACACCTGCGTAGATCCCATCTACCAGGTGAGGTTTGTCAAACCTAATAGATCTATTTCCAACTACCACGCTTTGCGTTACAGCAAACTAAACGGTTCGAGGTGTGTAAGGACTTTCAAATTGCTATGTTGTCACATAATGTAAACAGCTAACTCATGCAAGTGATATGTATCTAAAAATAGTTTGATTTACATGTTTTCTCAGGACGCTAAGGCGCGCAATAGAGCTGGCATGGACTAGGAGATAGAGTCGCATGCATTTATTATATTTCAGTTATTTGAGTTTGAACACTTGATACTTTGTATTGTAATTTACATTTTACAACTATTACTGGTTTTAAAACGCTTCCGCAAATTTTGAAAACTCTGATGTTATGTTTTAAAGACCAAAGTATGTTTTGAAAATTCATATAGAGGTCTTCGTTATGTCTAATGATCTGAGATCCTGGTTTGTCACGTTCCCAAACGGTATGATTCCGGTAGTTGAAAATTGGGGGTGTGACAACGTACCAGTGACCACATTTGGGTCCTGGCATGCAGCTGGTGCTCCAATAACAAAGGCTCTTCCACGAGGAGCTTGGACTGCCTGTTGTGCCTTCTTCGGGCAGTTCTTTGCAAAGTGGCCTTGTTCGCCACAATTAAAGCATCCACCGTTGTTTTGATAGGCTGGTGGAGGGAGAGCTAGAGCAACATTGTTGACTGCTGGATTTGGTGTAAATCTGCACTGTTGGACCCAGTGTGCATTGACGACACTGATTGTTTGTAGCATGGTGATACTGGCATTTCGTGCACAGGGGATGTGGACCAGTATACTGTTTCTTGGGCACATTTTGTTGTGCCACTGCTACTTGGTTGAGGGGAGTAGCAACTGTATAGTTCTTAATGAATTTCTGCTTCTTCTTCTGGTGTTGTTGATGATGAGGTTTCTTTGAAGACTCTTCCTTGCGTTTGCCGGTGTCAGCCTCCTTCTTTAAAACTCCAGAGGCTACCATCAGATCAGTGAGTTTTCCAGCCAATCTCACCGCAGACTCGACAGTGGTAGGATTGGCTGAAACAACCATGCCCTGAATGCAGGCGGGGAGTCCACCTACATATCTATCCATCCTTTTCTCTAAAGTTGGTACCATGTCCGGCACCAAAGCAACTAACTCGTGATAACGAGTAGTGTACCCCATATGATATACCCCCTTCATCACATTATTGGATAATTCAACCTACAGTTTCTGCAACTCGTTCTTGGGGCAGAACTCTGTTCTCAGTAATGTTTTGAAATCTTCCCATGGCATGGCCATAGCTTCTTCTCTTCCTCTAGCATTGACTTGACCGTTCCACCAAGTCAAAGCCCGCTTGTTGAATGTTCCAGCTGAATAGAGGACTTTGTGGCGCTCTGGGTAGCTACAAAGATCCAGAGTGGCTTCTATCTTCTCAATCCATTGGATTAATCCAACGGCTCCTTCAGACCCGCTAAAACTGGGTGGCTTACATCCTACAAAGGATTTGTAGGAGTAATGCAATGAACCTCCGGTATTACCACTGGCTTCTCCTGATGAGTTGCCAGTGTTGTTGATTTCATTGCGGAGACGAAGAAACATCTCTGGGATTGCTTCCTTCATTTGATTGGTCATCTGGCTACTCAGTAACGTCACCAGAGCGATAGTTGCAGGATCCATTATCGGTGTTGTGCCCGAGCTAGACGGTTGAGTGATCAAAGGAGGAGGAGGAGGTGGTGGTGAATCATTTGGTGACGGTGTGGAGGAGTGTGGAGCCAAGTCTTGTGATTGTAGAGGTAACAAGGGAGGTTGTCTTCGCGACGGCATTCTGCTCATAACCAATAAAGTTATCGGTTAGTGCAATGATCAAATGCAGAAGACAATTATGCAAGTAAGTCTTAGGTCCTGAGTTCTCTACATGCAGGGTCCCTAGGTTATAGTCTAGGCCAAACCATTTAAATAAGTGACCTATATTTCTCTATAACCATGGCTCTGATACCAATCTGTCACACCCCGAGCCGGCGGGGTTGGATCGGAGTCCCTGTCGGGTGGAAGATTCTCGGGGCGCGATATCTTAAGTGATAACCGGAATGATCAGATTGTTACATTGCACATGATATATAAGTGAGAAACTTGCTAAAATAAAATAGAATTACAAAGTTAAATTACATCAGTTAAGTTTATAATTTAACAATGTAAATTTACTATCACATCATAAATCTTCTATCTTGTATCTGCACAAGATATACAAAATAACTGTATAATGATGCTTCAAAAGTATGCAGGTCCAAAAAGCTAGGTCCTCTATCTGTAACCTAGTCCAAAAGAAATAACTCTTCAGTTGACCTGTTCGTCACCTGAGAAGTCATGCAAAAATAAGGTCAACACATGGTTGGTGAGTTCATTAAGTTTTTATAAAATGAATTTGAATAACCTTAATGACAACCTTAACCTCACCAGTAACCACCTATACCATCCAGCTTAGTATGCTTATATATAGGGCATATGTAGGGTCGAACTTACCGCCCGCCCAGCCACCGTCCCACCACATACTAAACCACATGATATATTGTTCCTAGTGATAATTAAGCATTTCATTACACGACTTTGATTCCATGATATATGATTCATAGCATTTGAATACCCTGAAAATGTTTACCTTGATCCCCCGAAGTGACAACCTTAACCACATCAACAACCACATATGCTATCCAATCAAGTATGCTTATATATAGGGCATATGTAGGGGACAAGCCCCAGCCACCGTCCCACAACATACCGAACTGCTTAACATATTGTTATTAATGATAATTAAACGTTTCACTCCATTCACCTCTGATTTAGATTCTGATTTTAACAATTCGATCTACCTTTGATCCTCTTGAGTTCATCATAGTTACATGATTTCCCAAAAGCAGTTATAGAAATATAATGTTAAATATTTAATTAAGCAAATAAATAAACATTTAAAATGCAACTAAGACATGATGATTGAGTCTTGTTTGACTCAATCAATTAGACTTAGTTGTTGGTGGTTGTCCAAGTTGTAACCTCTCACACGTGACCCATATCAGGCATAAATCACAAGGAGTATACCTGAGCATGCCGGGATTTTAATGATGCCCATATAGCTTGACCCAATGGTCTACTGTACCTGAAGGGACTTTACAGATATCCTTTGATTCTTGATTTCTTTGATTCTCTTGATTTTTTTTTGATATTGATTTCATTTGATCGTTCACGTTATTGCCCATATAGCTTGACTACAAGAGTCTTCTATATCTGAAGGGACTTTATGTGTGTTACACATGGTCTTGATTCCCTATACAACTGACATCCACCTTAACTCAAATATTAATGATTTCATTAGATTGTAATGATTTCATTATTTCCATAATTCACACACATTTATGATTTCTGATTCCTTGAGTCTCTTGATCTTGATCTGTAGAATTTCCATGATTCACAATGATAATTGATTATTGATTATGATTCTTTGTTCTCAAATCCCACACTGAATTTGGTTTCCTTTGAATATGATCTTTTGTTTTAGTTCATTTGATTTCACTTTAAATTTAGATTCTTGAATTTGAGATTGATGGACTAATGGTTTATTTAGAGTTTAGATTTAAAGTATTACTCATAAGAGTAATTTAATTAACTTGATAATTTGATCTGTTTAATAATTACATAGACATGAGTCTAGGAGTATCAACAAACGTATATATATGTAAAACATATAATAATTAAAAGCATTTAAGTAAACAATTTAAATAAAACAGTTTACGCATGCTTCTCAGCCCCGCGTTTTAAAACAAAAATGTTAGAAAAGGGGCAATGAACTCACCTGTGTTGCTATGTAAATATTTATCACAAAATGCGCGCTCTTGTTTGTAGACTATGTGTCTTCAGTTCCTGAGTTGTTTTAGAAGAATTTGAATACGATAAGTACACGTAATAGTCGTTGTGCCTAAGGATTGGTCTTGTCGTGTGTGCAACTAAGTGTCCTATTACTAGTGTAATTCTAAAAATCTAATCTAACTTATTTACCCCTTTCATAATCCCAATTCCCATGGTTAGTTATAATAACTTAATTTTATATTTTTAGAAATTTCAGCAGAGTTTCCTTTGTTTTCTGTTTAAAATCCAGACAAGTATATTGTCTATTTTACAACAAGTTCCCAAAAAATTAAATCACAATAAGTATTTAAATCAAAACATAACAATTAACTTCCATTGTAATTCAATATTAAGTCAAAATCATTTAACGAACTCTAACAAGTTATAAATAGGTTTCTTTTATTAAAATCCCATTACTTGAGTTTAAGTAACTTTTGATGTGTGATGGGCTTAATTAAATCCCATTGGGCCCACTGTGGCCCAATTGAATATCCTTGATTTCTAATTGATTACAAGACTCGAACTTTTGATTCTCCTGATCACATAAGAATATTATCCGGTTGTTAAGCCATCTCATGACCGTTAACAATTCATGTTGAATTGTTATTGCATGTTAAGAATTATATTGTTATAGTAATTCCCTAACCTATGAACCCATGAAATTTTTAAGTTATTTACTCCATGCATAGATTACGTGGGTTCCCATGCACTCACATACTTTGCCTAACACATACATACATATCTAACCCCCCATGCATCTTAGGAATTTCCGATTTAGAGTTGTCTAGGATTAAACATCCTCCCAAGGCAGCAAACCTTTTGAAGGGGCTGACCTTGGGTTCGGCTACACTTATCACCACGAACCCTTAGGGTTCGGCTCTCAATTTGCCACCCACGAACCCTCAAGGTTCGTTCAGTTTCTAGGGTGTTGCATGTACAAAGGTTTGGGACCTACCAGGGTTCGTGAGGCTACTAAGGATTCAGTCATGCAAGGTTCGGTGAAACCAGGCCCTTAGGTTCGTGAGTTACAGCTTTTATTTGCCGAGTAGGGTTTGGCCATCCCTTGCATGGAGGTTCGCGAACCCATGCACAGAAGGGTTCGTCACCCCCAATGGATCGGCCAACTGTAGCATGGTTCTGTTGCAGGACTATTGTCAACAATAATAGGTTCGTGGCTCAGATGGTTGCAGGGTTCGGCACAGGGTTCGCCTAACAAACCCTTGGGTTCGTCGGTTGTTGAGGAAAAGGTTCGGCCGGCAGCAGCCCCTAGCGAACCTGTCGGGTTTATGCATCATCATCTTCTTCCTAGGGAGCTAAACCTGTTACAACTTCACCCCTAACAGTTCCTAAATACACATAACACCTTAACCCACTTGATTTAAGTGCTTATAATCGTTTAACACTACAAACCCATATAAATCGTGGAACACACCCTAAACCGAATTTAAAACAAGAATTTACCTCAAAATCAATGGATGGAAGCTCGAATAAACTTTACTTCCATGATCTACGTGTTGAGATGAACGTCTTGACACTTAGAGAGCTTGAATCCGACTAGAATTGGGCTCCAAATCTTAGAGAGAAGGTTGTTCTTGAAAGAAAACTAGAGAGAGAGATGTAAACGAGATTGAGAGAGAGAAAGAGTGAAATGGTGGTGGTTGTGGCATTTAATTGCCACATTAAATGTGGGGAAAATACCCGGTCGTTCGGTCTCGTTCGGTTTCGCGTAAAGTGCCGGTTCGCGTAGTTTTCGCAACGAAAAGGACACGGTTTATAAAAATAGAATTCATTTAATTATTCTAGGTTGTGATTCCTAATAAATTAACTAATATCTTTTATTCATTTAAATTTAGAATATTTAATTAACTGTTTAAATTGAATCGTACGGTCGTCGCGCGTATTCGTTCGAATCGTCACCCGTACGAACACGACGATAACTATAATTTTCAATATTGTTTTCTAATTATAGAATACCATTCAGAACGTTAAACTTTCAGATATATTCGTGCAGATCGTCACCTATACGAATAACCCGTCAACTTAGCATTCACGTAACGATATTCGTGTTGTTTTTTTCTATAAAGCCTCACATATGTTTTTACATAATAAATCCTAACAAATAATCACATGATGGTTCTATGTTGCCAGATAATTATCTGACTCAAGAACCATTGTTCTGAACTGTGTTTCTGTTAAATGTTTCTGAATTTGTTCTATGATAACACAAAATGATAATGATAAATGATATGAATATGGAACGTACTGAAATGTATCTTGTTCGTACCTGTTTTACTGTTCATATACTGTAGAGATCACTGTTCCGGTGACGGTCCCGGCACTGATGTTACAACCGCCTTTGTCGCATGTTCAACATTTTCTGATCTAGAATGTGTTGAAGACTTTTATGATCAGTGTATATAATACACTTTGTTCCGTAGAGATAGTGTCTCCAAATCTTGAGTGCAAACACCAGTGCACCAAGTTGTAGATCATGAGTGGTATAGTTCTTCTCTTGTACTTTCAGTTGTCTAGAAGCATAAGAAATTACTTTGTTGTTTTGCATTAAAACACACCCAAGACCTTGACGAGAAGCATCACAGTACACTGTGAAATTATCCATACCTTCCGGTAATGCCAAGATAGGTGCGTTGCAGAGTTTGTGTTTCAATAGTTGGAATGCCTCATCCTGTTGAGAACCCCATATAAACGGTTGATTTTTCTGTGTCAATGTGGTCAATGGCAAGGCTACCTTTGAAAAGTTCTTGATGAATCGGCGATAATAACCTGCCAGCCCAAAGAATTGATGAATTTTAGTTGGGGTTCATGGTGTTTCCCACTGTTTCACAGCGTTGATCTTACTGGGATCCACTTGAATACCATTTTCATTCACTACGTGCCCAAGAAATTGAACTTCCCGTAACCAAAACTCACACTTGGAGAATTTGGCATATAATTTCTCATGTGCCAAAAGTTCTAAAATTAGTTTCAAGTGTTGAGCATGTTCCTGTTGGTTCCGAGAATAAATAAAACTATCATCAATAAACACAATCACAAATTTATCCAGATAAGGTCTACATACTTGATTCATCAGATCCATGAAAACTGCAGGTGCATTGGTTAATCCAAACGACATTACTAGAAATTCATAATGCCCGTATCGAGTTCTGAAAGCATTTTTAGGAACATCATCATCATGAATTCGTAACTGATGATATCCAGATCTTAAATCGATTTTTGAAAAGTAAGTAGCACCTTGTAGTTGATCAAATAGATCATCTATATGTGGCAATGGATAACGATTTTTGATTGTAAGTTTATTGAGTTCCCTGTAGTCAATGCACATCCTAAATGAACCATCTTTCTTTTTCACAAAAAGAATTGGTGCTCCCCACGGTGAGAAACTAGGTCTGATAAAGCCTTTGTCTAACAGTTCTTGCAGTTGGCCTGAAAGCTCTTGCATCTCTAAGGGTGCTAAACGATAAGGAGATTTAGCTACAAGTGTTGTACCTGGGATCAAGTCAATACGAAATTTGACTTGTCTCACTCGGGGTAATCCTGATATATCCTCAGGAAAAACTTCAGGAAAATCCTTGACTACTGGAATATCTTCGATACGTTTTTGTACATAACAGTTCTCGATCACATGTGCTAGAAGGGCCTGACAACCTTTCCGTAAACATTTTTGAGTTTGCATACAAGAAATGATACCAAGTTTCCTACTGTCTCGTTCTCCCTGAACTATCAGTGTATTACTTGACGATAATGGAATGCAGATCATCTTGTTTTGACATACAACTTCCGCTTGGTTATCAGAAAGCCAGTCCATACCGACAACAACATCAAAGCTCCCAAGCTCAATAGGAAGTAAATTGATATTGAAAAGATGATCATTCAAATTCAAGGAACACCCTTGAATGACACTGTTAGTTTTGATCAACTTGCCATTAGCAAGCTCAATAACATAAGGAGTTTCTAGATCTACCGTAGGCAATGAAAGTAATGATGCAAATTCAGGAGAGATAAAACTCTTATATGCTCATGTGTCAAACAGAACTGATGCGTATAGATTATTAAGAAGAAACTTACCAGTGAAAATGTTAGCATCATGCCTTGCCTCGGTTGCACCAATCTGAAAATCTCCCCCTAGCTTCATTCCCTTGATTGGTGATGTTGTTCAGACAGTTACTCATAAGATGGTCAGGACTTCCACACTTGAAGCATGACCGGTTGGTTTGAGTGGTTTGTCGTGGTGCCTGGTTTAGTGGTTGAGCAGGAATGTTGCAATATTTAGCATAGTGTCCCACTCGTTTACAGTTCAGACAAACAGGACACGGTCCTGTTTGATGGAATGGACACTTGTTGCTTTTAGGTGCCTGCCCAGTGTAAACTTTCCTCTCAGAAACAGTTGCACCATAGTTCTTCACTACTGGTTTGCTCTAACTAGTCTCAGCCGGAGCCCTTGTTTTGGTTTTGCCAAACCACTTTCGTTTAGTACCTTTAGAAACATTCGAGGTACCGATATCACTACAGCCCACCGCCTTCTGAGTTTTTGTGGACAAAGTACCACTCCTTACCGCCTCTTTAGTAAGCTTAGTGGTCAAAAGAATTGTACATTTCAGAGTTGTAGGTTCAGCTGCAGTCACCATTCCCCGAATCTGGGGAACCAGACCTTTAATGTACTTCTCAATCAAAGTTGCTTCCGTAGGAAACATATTGGGAAGTAAGCAAGTTCATGAAAACGATCGGTATAAGCTGAACAATCAGCACCGACCATCGAGTGATTCCAGAATTCCCCCTGTAGTTTTTGAATTTCAGTGATTGGGCAGTACTCTGACATAATCAGAGTTTTAAAATCGTTCCGGCCCATCAAGTCAACTGTAGCTGAGCCAAAGTTTTAGCCTGGGTATTCCACCATGTTAGAGCTGCTTCTTTCAGAGAACAAGCAGCATAACACACCTTATGCTCTGCCAAATATTGGCTGATCTTGAGTTTTGTTTACATTTCCTCGATCCATCTCAACAGTCCAGCCGCTCCTTCTTTGCCCGTGAAAGTAGGAGGGTTGTAAGAAATAAAGTACTTGTAAGTACATCCTTGTTGTGGTGGATCAGGAACAGTTGTTTTAGTTGTTGCACCGGTGGTATTAAGAGTTTCTACGTGTGTCACACCCCGAGCCGGCGGGTAGGATCGGGTTTCCCCGTCGGGCGGAAGGTTCCCGGGGCGCGATATCGGGATGATAATCGTGATGATCAGATTGTTTACATAGCATCAACGTTAAGAATATCTAAAGCACAATTACATTTAACTAAAATCTACAAAGTTATATTACAATATCAATGTCTAATAATTTAACCAAGTAATTATTTCAAAATGAATCATAAGTTCACTATCTTGTATTAGTACAAGATCTCAAAAATGATTCACAATGATCAACAAAAGATGTGCTTTCCAAAACTACTAGGTCCTCTAACTGAGCATCCTAGCATGCAATCCAAATCCCTAGCTTAATCCTGTACGTCGTCTGAGAAAGCATGAAAATAAAACAAAGTCAACACGATGGTTGGTGAGTTCATATGATTTTGGTAATTGAAAATAGTTTTGCAAACCTTTCAGGTAAAACCTTAACCTCATTATCAACACCTGTATCATCCAACTCGGTATGCTTATATATAGGGCATACCCCTGAGTCGAGCCTACGACCCGCCCAGACGCCGTCCCACCACATACTAAGTCACATAGGACATTGTTGTGAATGATAATTAAGCATTTTACCTACCATTCTCTTTTATGATCATCTGAGATTTAAAACACACTGTTTAGCAGATTATGATATCAACCCAAAAATGTTTATGTTTCCCCCTAGGTAACAACCTTAATCTCATTAACGTCACCTGTATCATCCAGCTCGGTATGCTTATATATAGGGCATACCCCTGAGTCGAGCCTACGACCCGCCCAGACGCCGTCCCACCACATACTAAGCCGCATAGGACATTGATCTTAATGATAATGAAGCGTCTTACCTAACATCCACTTCTATGTTAAAAGACTTGATTTCCATAATTTGCAATAAAATTGATTTCCTAGGTTCGCCATGTCTTCATGATTTCCCAAAAGCAATTATAGAAATAAAATATTAAATTTTTAATTAAATAAATAAATAACATTTACATACAACTAAGACATGATGATTGGGCCTTATTTGACTCAATCAATTAGACTTAGTCTTTGGTGGTTGTCCAAGTTGTACCCTTGCACACGTGACCCATGCCAGGCATAACTCACAAAGAGTATACCTGAACTGACCGGGATTTTAATGTTTTGCCCATATCAGCTTGACCCTCTGGTCTACTGTATGCGTAGGGACTTTAAGGATATCCTTTGGTTCTTGATCGTTCTTGATCGTCCTTGATTCTCTTGATTTTTGATATTGATTTCATTTGATCGTTCACGTTATTGCCCATGTAGCTAGACTACAAGAGTCTACTACTGTGACGGGACTTTATGTGTGTTACACGTGATCTTGATTTCAATACAACTGACATCCACCTTACTCAAGTATAAATGATTTCATTAAATCTTCATGATTTCATTATTCAATAATTCACACACATTTATGATTTCCTTGATTCCTTGAGTTCCTTTGAATTGATCTTTAGAATTCCCATGATTTCACAATGATTTTAGATTCATGATTAGGATCCTGAGTTTACTGATCACACACTGGATTCGATTCCATTGCATTTGATCTTTAGCTTTGGTTCTTTTGATTTCACTTTGAATTTAGATTCTGAATTTGAACTCGATGGACTAAGGGTTTATTGAGAGTTTTAGAATTAAGGTATTACTCATAAGAGTAATTTAATTAACTTGCTTAATTAGCTTGATAGTTATTTTAGTCTGAGATTTACCTAGACGAGAGTCTAGGTATATAAACAAACATATATAAAGTATATAATAAGTAAAAACATTTAAGTAAACAATTTAATAGAAATAGTTTACGCATGCTTCTCAGCCCCGCGTTTGAAAACAAATTGTTTAGAAAAGGGGAAATGAACTCACCTATGTTGTGCCAATGAACCACAAAAGATATGCGCGCTCTTTGATTGTTGCCTATGTATCTTTAGCACCTGAGTTATTTTAAGAGAATTCGAATGCGATGAGTATTTATAATAGACGCGTCTAGGGTTTTGGTCTCAGTGTGCAACTAAGTGTCCTATGATACTAATGTGTTTCTAAGATTCTATCTAGTTAATCTAACATATAACCCGTAAGTCTCCCATGTCCCAAGATTGTTCATCAATAAACCCTAGATGAGTAGGGTTTATTCTAATTACATTACAAGTCTTTAATTACACATTTTTAAGTTAATTTATTCTAAGTTAATTTCTAAGTTAAAATCATTTATTTAATTTAATAAAGTTTATAAATTACACCCTTTTTATTAAAAGCATATTTAATTTAAATAGAAAGATGTTTAGCATATGATGGGCTTATATGAGCCCATTGGACCATCCTCGGCCCATTTATAAGACTTTGATTATTCCACCGATTTCTTGTTGGTCCTTTGATTTACTAAACCTTGGTAGTTGACCAAACCATCTAGGTTAGTCATTTGTCGTTATATATTCCTCAAAGTAGTGTTAACCAATTTTGTTTAAACGATTTTAGGGTTTGAGAAAACTCTTATTATTGAAACCCAAATTTTTATGATGTATAACATAGGTTCATGCATTTTGGACTGGAAATGCTTCCCGATGCTATTTTAAAGAACCTTTGTTCTTTATTCAATAACCCACCCATATGAACTTTCTTTTGGAAACTTAAAATCACTCCCATGCATGCACACGTGATAGATCCCATGCACGCGCACACTTACTATGTTCGTGCATGTCCACCCGTACTCTCTATCCTAATCAATGTTGTTACAAAAGAGAAGGGCTTGGCCGAACCAAGGCTGGTCGCATGAGACTCAGCCCCGAATGAGGGTGTGGCCATCCGAGACAAGCCCCGATCGAATGGGTCCGAGCGAAGGGAGAGCCGAATGTGGCTGTCAGCGAATGGACAAAAACCGGTCGAATGAGGGTAGCACCGAAAAGGGCTAAGGTCCGAATGTAGTTTCATCGAATGACTATGGTTGAATGAGTGATCGGCGAATGAAGACAGCTTGGCGAATGGGGAATGGCCGAACGAAGGAAGTCCAGGCGAATGAGGTTTCATGCTCAACTAGGCCATTTGGCCGAATGTGGCTAGGCTCATTCGACGAGCTGCCACTCGGCCATTCGGGATTCCAACCAAACGCAACCATGGTTTTCAAGAGATTCAATCACGGATTCGTATGGAACTTGTTCCTACTTCTTTATAAGCGTATATTGTGAGGTGTCCCTAAGTTTTTGAGGTGTGTTGGCCATTTTTCAAGAGTGGTTCGAAACTAGGGTTTTCAAAACCCTCAAACCGAACCAAAAATCTATTTTTACCTTGAATCAAATGGATGTAAGCCCAGATCCCTTGTACTTTCGTGATCTACAAGTGAAGGGGTCGTTTAGACACCAAAATGGCTCGATTTCATGATGAAATGATGAAGAAATCTTAGAGAGAGAGAGTGAGAAATTCTAGAGAGAGAGAGTTCCGGGTTTTTGTTTTTAGAGAGAGAGAGTGAAGAGGGTGAATGAGGAAGAAGACTCATTCCGGGTATTTATACCCCGGGTGAGTTCGGGTTCGTTTCGGTTGCTCGGTTTCGCGTAAAAGTGTCGGTTTCGTTTCGTTCTAGTAACGAAACGTCTCGGTTTTAAAATAAAGTTAATAAAATTATTTTAGGTTGTGATTCCTAATAAATTAATTAAATATCTTCTGTTTATTTTAAATTTTCAAAAATATTTAATTTACTGTTTAATAATCGAATAGTACAGTCGTCGCGCGTATTCGTTCGAATCGTCACCCGTATGAACACTGCGATAACTATACTTTTCAATATGATTTTCTAATTATTGGATATCATTCAGAACGTTAAACTTTCAGATGTATTCGTACAGATCGTCACCTATACGAATAATCCGTAGATTTAGCATTCACATAACGACATTCGTTTTGTTTTGTTCTGTAAGGCCTCACATACGTTTATACATAATAAAAGCCTAACAATTAAACACATGATGGTTCTGTATTGCCAGATAATTATCTGACTGATGAACCATGATTCTGAGTTTCGTTTCTAAGTACTTTCTGAAATTGTACTATGATAACATAAAGTGATAATGATATGTAAACATCAACTGGTTTATGTACTTGACTCACTGTTCATTTTACTGTACCGATCAGTGTTCCGGTGACGTTTCCGGCACTGGTGTTACAGTCTCCCCTTGTTAGAGAAATTTCGTCCCGAAATTTAAGAGTAATTATCGGGTACGACTTTCTCTGTAAACAGTTGGGGATTACCTAAACTCCATGTGATCTTTGCATTTCCCAAGTAAGCTTGAGTTTGGGCCTTGAATCCCAATGAGACTTAGCAATCGAAGTACGGCTTCGCCTTAGTTGTTTAACTTAGCGAGCCATGCTCTTCGAAGATTCTTAGATTAAATATAAATGCCTGTCCAGTTGAATTCCTTCAACTGATATGACGAGCGATTCGTCATTAAAACATTTCTTCAACTTTGAGACGTGAAACACGTCGTGCACACCACTGAGATCATCTGGTGATCTCAGTCTATATGCTACAAGACAAATACATTCGATGATCTCGAACTGTCATGCGTTTCGTGGTGCTTATTTGTCCTTTTTATTCCAAAATGGACTACATCTTTCCTCATGGTACCTTTAACTTGATAAGATTTCCCACTCAAAATGTCCACGGCTTGCATTATTCCTTGGTTTAACTATTCTGTCTTATCCTTGCTATCTGTAACCTTTGTTAAATCAAAGCTATCGTGTCAATAGTTGCTCTACTAAGCTATGGTTTAGCTGTTCGATTATCTCCTGTCTCAGTCCAACAGCTCGATAGCCGACATATTCCGCTCTTAATGAGCCTTGAATGATGTGCATTCAGTGCTACTATTATGGCTGTTGTTGCAGGAGAATTTGATCAGTGGCAATTGAGAGTCCCAATTTCCACCGAAGTTTAACACACAGGTTCTCATCATATCCTCTAGGGTATGTGTCATACTTTTGCTTCGACCGTCCGTTGATGGATGGTGAGCTGTGCTCAGATTTAAGTACATCCCTAGAGGT
This sequence comes from Mikania micrantha, assembly GCA_009363875.1. Classification (NCBI taxonomy): domain Eukaryota; kingdom Viridiplantae; phylum Streptophyta; class Magnoliopsida; order Asterales; family Asteraceae; genus Mikania; species Mikania micrantha. The sequence goes on along the minus strand of SZYD01001167.1, from coordinate 2,729 downwards.
TTCTGCGATGTTGGTTAGAACCTTCATGTGAATTAGCTGTCTCTATCTAAAATGTTAGACAATAGTACCCCATGACGTACTACTATCTCGTTGTTGTATCATCTGTCAGTTTACCTATCGCGAAGTTTTCCTGCGTTAGCAAGAAATGGATAGATTTCTGTCAACCGGTCATTGGTGACTCAAAGAGCACTATGACCCATGGAAGCACGAGGTAGCTTGGTTTCGACATCCATAGTTGCTTGTTCCCACTTCCAGAGCAGAATTTCAGGCTGTCACAGTAGCCCTGACGGCTTCTGGTGTTCCGTCTTTACTTTCGTACACTTAAGGCATCGACCGACATACTCGATGATGTCTTTCTTCATTCCCGGTCATCAATAAAATCTCTGTAAATCTCGATACATTTTATCGATGCCCGAATGTACTAATTATCTGACCCATGTGTCTTCCCAAGAATAAGTCTTCCTGATTTACCTACTGCCGGAATCCACCCACTATTTTGGTAGTAGGTATTTCATCCAGTTTATCTCAAACTGTCCTTCTGTTCTACAATATGACACACTCCTTAAAGTGTTCATAGGTGGCTCTCACAACTCTAGGTCTTGATCGTCAGATCGAGACCCTTGAGTTGCACATGGTGAATCCTCAGGTTATTTGATATAACCGTACACATACTTCATCACCATCTGTTTAATCTATTATCCACTTTGAAAGTGTACATTATACATCGGGGAGATATACCTAAAATATGGTAATCCTATTAGGATAAAGGTAATGATTTACCCTTTGTAAGTAATCCTATACCCATGTGTGAGATGATGTATATTTACCTTACTTCCACCCGAAAGTCATGTGACTTACGGAAACCCATTGTAACTGTTGTTCCAACTGTTACTTATTCTTATCCTAATTTCACCATTAAAGAATTTAACATAGTGTTGTTCTTCCTTTAACAGTTCCAGAATGTCCCTGAGATGTCGTTCGCATTCTGTCTTGCTACAAGAATAAATCAGTATGTCATTCCTAACGAAAATGACAACCTGATCTAAATACCGTTTGCACACTCGGTTCATGAAGTCCATGAAAACCATGGGTACATTCTTCTATCCGAAAGGCATTACCGTAACTTGGAATGCTCATATTTCCTTCGGATTATTATCTCTGGCGTATTTTCCTATTACATTCACAACTGATTTTCCCCTGACTTACTTATCTAGTTTAGATAAGAATCCAGCACAGTTCTAACATTTATCCTTTCCTAACATCCTTGAATCGGGTTCTCAACTTAAATAACTCGAAATTCTAGGAGGTCTAGATAAAAATGAACATTTACCCACTAACTTTGACACTTGGAATTTCTACAGCTTTTAGTGCTCTACTCAAATAAAGTCCTCTTCCTAATTACAATATTTAAAGTGTAATCAAGAATTTACCTATTTCTTATTTAATCATTTAACGCTTACTTAACCTAAAGGTTCCTGTAGAGCCCACTAAACGATGAAGACTGACAAAGTCAACCCGGAAGAGTCAACACTCAGTTTCTGATCATTTTCGTGTACAGCATTTCGAGTACACCACTTGTTCGTGTACTCGAACTTTTGTTTTTAGATTTCGAGTACACCTAGGCCTAGTATAAATAGACGTATTTTGTATAGGTTTAGGTTAGAATCCCGAGGCATTTGCTCTCTAGACGTATTGAGGCACTTGTACTCGAACTTTTTCAGAATTTATAAAAGTTTGCATTTTTCTTATTGCTTTCCTGATTCTAACCTGGATTCTGCACTCGTTAGACATCACTGATGATGATTATGAAGATAAAGTTTGGATCTTGATCAGATTTCGGACCTACAAGTGGTATCAGAGCTTGAGTGCTCTTTTCATCATCAAGGTAACAACTTTCTGAAGCAAGTTTTATACTTTATCATTCTTCTCTACTCTATCTAGCTACTGTGTAAATTTGGGACTCCAAATCTTAAGAAATATTTTTATAAATTTTTCTTAAGTATTTTCGAGTTCAAAATTTTCGAGTCGAGTTCAGCTATTTCGAGTACAGTTAGAGTGTTCGAAGTATAGATACCTTTCGAGTACAAGAGGAGTTCGACTGTAGGATTTCGAATACAGAGTCAGCTTCGAGTACACACAGGATTTCGAGTACAAGAAAATTTTCGAGAGTACAAAAAGATTTTCGAGTACAAGGGGAGTTTCGAGTAAAGATTTGTCTGTTTAACTTTGAACAGTATCTACAGGGAGCTACAGGGAATTCGTGTACTGGACTTAGAAAATTTCTGATTCATCATGGCTTCAAAGAATCTGACAAATTTGTCCAACTTACTTAATCTGGACAATGAAATCGGCACCGGAACAAAGCCGCCAAGGCTTGTGTCAGGAGATAATTCCAAGATTGGAATTCATATTTCAGTCATTTATCAAGTATACCGATCCAAAGCTTTGGAGATCATTGAAGAGGGTCCCTATGTGCCTCATACCAGAGTGAGATAAATGTCCTCTGTTCCTAAGGATCCTGAACTGTATACTGACAATGACATACTTTTGATGGAAAAGGATGAAAAGGCCTATGCGTCAATCACTATGGCTATCTATGATGTTGCTCATGGATTTAAGGAACACAGACAGCAAAGGAAACTCTGGAATGCCTTGGTTGAAAGATTTGAAGGAAATGAGGACATGCGAGAAAGTCGGAAGGATATGCTCAGGCAGATGTTTAACATGTT
>SZYD01001166.1:0-51185 GCA_009363875.1 Mikania micrantha | reverse complement strand
CGTAAAAAGCTTTCTCCTAGGATACAACAGTGGAGAGATTTGTACAAAAGTGAATATGTATCACCAAGCGAGATAGCATATAGAATGGCTGCGGATACAAGTGATGAGTCATTTCACTTCCAACTGGATTTCTTGTTACTGTTTATATCACCATTGTAGAGTGTCATGCCCATGGCAAGTGCAAGCTAGAAATACTAGATTATTTTAATATCATACACATATTTCTCAAATTAACTGGTCTGCATACGTTCTGGATAGCATCAGAAATTGTAAAAATGGATGGAAACAATTTAGTACCACTCCTTTCAAAGGAGCTTTGACAATACTAACGGTATATAAAATTGTTATTTTAGAAATTGTAAAGCTCGTATATGCAATATATGTGTATGTTAAATATCATCTTTATTAAAAATATGACTTGCATTTTGTAGCTGTTGTATGTAGCCAGCTTTTCGTGTGAAGATATGAGTGTAGATCATTCGATACCACCAATTGAATTTTGGACATAGATAGACTTCATCAAAGACAAACACTTGAAATTGCTAGCGGTGGCTTCGGGCGTGGAAAGTTTATAATTTGTCATCAGTTGATGGTGAAACCAACAATATAAACAATGAAAAGAGTTAAGGAAAATAGATTGGTGTAAGATTAATTGTTGTTGATAAACCTTATTTATTTTGTTTGCATAACAGATCATGATGCTTTTTGATTTTACAGGCTCAAATATCAGATGTATCGCAAATGTTGAAATTGACGTCTGAGAACAATAATTTGCTGCAAATTAAACTGAAGGATTGCTTAAAAACAATCACGACAATGAACAGATTCACATTGGCTGCCACGTTGAGAATATTTTCAAGCAAAAAGTAGACATCGAAAAAGCACATGATTCAACAGAGCTTGGCATCAACAATAATTCAGTTTCGGGTGTAGGTAATTCAAGATCTTGAAAAAGGACACTATCGATGAACGAATATTTGATATTTGTTTAGAAGTTAATGCACGTAGACACACGGTTTATTGACAGTGAAACTGATGAAGAAGAAGCACCTGAAGGTAAATATATTGTTAATTGTTTATAATGTCACTTTGTGATATGTATATCGTTCTTTTACTTTTCGTAGATGAGATACGGTTGGAAGATAAGAATCAAGGTTGGGAGGCAAGGATGACGATTTGAAGCAGAACCTCAAGGTAACGCGTTCTGTTATTCAATTCAGATTCAAAAACTTTACTCTTGTTTACATTGTAAATTATTTCTATGGAGTTGTTGTATTATAAGTTATATGTATCCTTCAATTGTTTACAGATAAGATAAGCTTGAAAGATAAGAATCAGGATTTGAAGGCAGGGACCAAGTTTTGGAAAATGCAAACCAAAATTTGATGCAAGAATTAAAATTAAGGCCAGGTAACGCGCTCACCTTAATTTTATGTTTCTGTTTACATTAGTGTATTGTAAGTTATTTGTATCCTTTAATTGTTTAAAGATAAGATGGGTTTGGAAGATCAAAACCAAGGATTACAAGGCAAGGATCAACTTTTGGAAAAAGCCAATAAAAATTGAAGGAAGAATTAAAGTTAAAGCCTGGTAATGCGCTCATCGTACATAAATGTGTTTGTATTACATTAATGTAAACTGTTAGTATCAGGTTGGATTACAGTTATTTTATTCCGAACAATATGTATTTTTAACTTATATTGATGTACAAACAATTACTCACCCAGTATTTTACATTAATGTAATTGCAAACAATTGTGTATTTGTAAGATACATTTATGTTTACAAAAAGAACAATAGAGAGCCCAACAAAACCACCAATTACACCAAACGAGTCATAAACACCAAGAGAACGAAGCCCAACCAAGTTTCCCATAATGGCCACTATGGGGCCTCTCCTGGCCCATCTCAGAAGAAAGCCAACCACCAAACTGAAGTAGCTACAAAGGGGTTGGGACACCAATTTGTCGAGGACCAAACGAAGCCAACAACCCAACCAAGGATATAGAAGGTGTCATTCACAAGATTTATGAGCCCTGTAATAGGAGCAGCCCAGCCAAGCACCAGGCAGCCCGGCGGCGCAACTGCCAGGAACGAGACCCAACAAGGAGGTAGCATCAGTCCAAGCTCAGGTAGGGGAAGCAAGCAGGTAGGGACATCAGCAGGTAGGGACAGCAGCAGGTAGGGGCAACAAGCAGGAAGGGGCAGCAAGCAGGTCATAGCACCATACTAAATCATATCATGTAGGGGCAGCAGCAGGCCATGCAGTAGGCCCTGGTACAAAAACCTAGACGCATTGACTGAGGTAGAAAGCTGAGCCGATACCTACGACCATCCTAAGCAGATCATGTGTACCCCCTGGGTGATTTGAATACTTAAGATAGCAACTCAACAAGGGTACACAAAACATACAGGCAAAAACAAGCAGACTAATAAAAAGAAAAAAGGCTACTGAATAACTAAATTGATTTTAAACTGGGATTACATTAATATAATGACCTACATTGATTTTAAACTGCTGCGATTACGTGAATATAATGACCTACATTTATTTTGGACTGGTATTACATTTATGTAATTACATACATTGATGTACTTTTAGGTTATATTATTGTAACAAATACGTAGTATCATGTTGGATTACAGTTATGTAATCATTGTAATTGTGTAACTGTAACTTACATTATTGTAACAAAATAAATGTTATGTTGCATTGATGTTTTAGTAGATTACATTATTGTAAGATACTCTAAACTAGAATTACATTGATGTAATTGCAATCATTGATGTATTATTTTGTTACATTGATGTTTACTTATTATTACCTTGATTAAAATTTCATTGATGTCTTCGTACGTTGTAATATAATTTGTAGGTACAACATGTGGGCTTATAATGACCTACATTTATTTTAACCTGGTATACATTTATGTAATTACATACATTGATGTTCTTTTAGGTTATATTATTGTAACAAATACCTATCAGTTGGATTACAGTTATGTAATCATTGTAATTGTGTAACTTAACTTACATTACTGTAACAAAAACAAATGTTATGTTGCATTGATGTTTTAGTAGATTATATTATTGTAAGCTACTCTAAACTAGAATTACATTGATGTAATTGCAATCATTCATGTATTATTTGGTTACATTGATGTTTTACTTAATTATTACCTTGACTAAAATTTCATTGATGTCTTCGTACGTTGTAATATATTTGTAGGTACAACATGTGGGCTTATTCAGCAGACTGAAAAAAAACTTGAACCCCTTAAGGATGTTTAATATTCAATCATTTGCCCGAAAAGCTAAACAAAGATGTAGAACATAAACGCTCCAGTGGTGGGTTACAAAAGCAGCAATAATTAAATTAAAAGAAGCAGAAATGAATTTAGCAAGGGGTTAAGAAAGTGGGAATAGAAACTCCAAAATCAACAGGTATAATAAAAGTTGGTTTAGTATTTAGTAAATAATAACTTTCATGAAATAGAAGCTGTAAAAAATCCTGTCAACAGGTGTACCAAATAAAAAAGGAAGTGATAGATGTGCATAGCAGCCCGTTCCTAAAGAAAAGCATAGAGGGGGATATCATAATGTTCAAATTCAAGGCAGTATATACCGAATCTATCCCAACCAAATTTCAGTCTTGGTATGACTCAAAAGTTGTGGAACCGTGCCAATTTCCCAAGGTATCAAGAAGTATATTACATTAATAAGGTTTAATCTAGGTTTTTTGGTCTATTACTGCATGTGTAACATTATATTAACATAAGTGTATAATTCCTCCAAAATCACCAGTTCCATTATCAGGTAATTTTTGTTAGTTTAGTATAAGTTAATATAATAATATATTTACTTAGATAAAAGTTTCGTATAACATTACATTGTTGTTAACTAAAAGCAATTACATTACGTAACATTCCTTGAGTTATTGTTAGATGGTAACGCATTAAAGGATAAGAAAGTGGATGCACCATCTTTTAGTTTTGGAATGACACAAGAAATTGTAGAAGTAGATACTCCAAAATCACGAGTTACAATATCAGGTTATTTTGTTTGCTTAGTATATAATTTGAACAGTATCTTTTATGTAAAAATAATATTGTTAAATACGTGTGTCAATAGGTGAATGTGTCAATGCATCCCAACCAAGTCAACACATAGATGAAGTGATAGATATAGGGAGCAGTCCGATTCGTGAGCTGAGACACGAGCAGAAATCTCAACGCGTCAATGCATCCCAACCAAGTTTCAGCCTTGGCATGACTCAAGAAGGTGTGCAACCACTGCCAAAGGGGAGAAAGTTATTCAAATCAAGGGTCTGATTCATTACATCAATGTAATGTATACTTACATAAACATTTTATACGCATCAAACCACCTCTGTATATGACTTTAACATTATTTGCGTGGTCATGTTTCAGATAAAAAATGTGACAAAAAGATGAAGAATGTGAGCGTTGAAGAAGAACCACAGACTTATGGTAAGTATATATTACACAAGTCAGTTTATAAGATTACAAAAGTCAAGTTTATGTTGACAATGTGTGGAATATTTGTGTAGATGATGGGAATATAGATGAATGTGATGCTACAACATTATTACACTAAAGGGGGTAGATACATTGAATTCTTAAGTTTAATTACATTAAACTACAATAACACGTGTTAATTGAATCATATATATCTAGTGTAAATATGATAAAAATTTTGTTTATGTGTTAAATACATAAATTTACCCCTATTATATGTTAATTATAATGTTGTGTTAAATGTGTTTGTATTCCTGATTTGCATTGTTCTAATAAGTTTTATTATTACACTGCATGAGGTTTATTTGCATTGACGTGTTTCAGATAAAAAATGCGACAAAAAGATGAAGAATGTCAGGGTTGAAGAAGAAGCAAAAACTTCTGGTAAGTATATGACACACAAGTACAATTATAAGATTACAAATGCCAGGTCTATGTTGACAATGTGTGGAATATATGTGTAGATTATGCAAATCTCGATGAATGTGATGCTACAAGAAAGACAAAGCGATTGAAATTTGTTTCAAGAGATTGTAAATCACCATTTTTTCAACGAGAGGTGGTGATAAAAAATCGATACACGAGAGAAGAAAAGGCTGTATGGAATCTCATATTTGGTGGAGATAAAGAAACCAAGGAAACGCAAAAAATCGTCTGGTAAGTTTTTTTTTACATTCTCCTTCTCTCTAGTGTAAGGTATACATGTTTTGTCCTAAATTCTCCAAAAAATTTTAACATGATTTTATACTATTTTAAAGTTGATACACCTTATATGAATATATATATACAGGGATATTGTTTTCGACACAGTAAATGGAGTGAAGACTGAAATTTATTTTTTAAGATCTTTGGAGCCTGGGAGAGAAGTGTATGGAGACATCGTTGACTGTTGGGCTACCGTCTTAAATGATGAAGAAAAATTACGAAGCTCAGAATCACCTCATAGACTTTTTGTGGACATCGAACTTTTGTAAGAATCCACACATAATTCATAACAGTAAACATTATTTTTAAAAATTATTAGATTAATATTTTATATATAAATGTTTTGTTAAAAGATGGACCGGATGTTCAATAAAGAAGACGTAAATGATGACCTGCACCTTGTCACGTTAAACAAAATGATGCTACATGCAGTTGGTTACATAAAGGAAGTACAAGACTTAAAGCCATATGATTTGGTCTTCTTCCCAATCCTTGAAAGAAAGCATTTTTACGTTGTAGTGTTCGAGTTGAAAAACCCTGCAATATATATGTTAGACAACATGCAGCAGGGTGAGACTGTTGTCACCATAAAAGACGATGAACACTACTCCCTGAAAAGTATTCCTTACAAAGTGGTAAGTAATCCGTTGTCTGTTGTATGTATTATAAAATCTATCTGTGATAAATATATAATTAATGTCAGTTTTTACTTTATTTGTTATTAGAAACATTTGGTTGTCTCTTACTTGAAAAATTGGAAGCATCCAAAAGCTGGACGTTTAGCTCTGGAGAAAATACAAAATCTGAAGTTGGAGTGGGGTACTGAAGATTCTGATATCATCCACTCACTGAATAACATAAGTGTATTAAGATTTGATCTTATAACACTATGTTTATACTATGGTGACATCTATGAGACTATACATGTGATATCTATGAGACTATACCTGTGATATCCATGAGACTAAATGGTAATATCCATGAGAGTATAACTGTTATAGCTGTGAGATTTTCCTTAGTATTTTCATAAGATTAGATTAGATCTGATATTTATGAGACTACGTGATTATGTGACTATGTTATTAGGAGGTTATGTGATTATGAGCCTATGTGATATGAGCCTATATGAGCCTATGTGATGAGAAAATATGAGCCTATATGAGTCTATGTGATGAGACAATATGACCCTATATAAGCCTATGTGATGAGATAATATGAGCCTATGAGACAATGAGACAATTTGATTTTTAGTTAACGTATTCCAACTATATCATTTATGACACGGGTGATATTAGTATCATAGTGTCTGCTAATTATCTCACCACCTCTATTCTGTAGACAAGCAGACTGAGAGACTAACCTCCCTCTTGTCATAAGCTTGTGACAAGTAGTTGTGAGGACTTGTGAAAACTAATGAATCATGATTGAATTGAGGACATTGTTGTGAAAATCGCGTTCGACGAATTACGTCATCAAAGAAACGAGCACATTTGATCGTTCCAGAAATCCACGTTAATTTAACAATTGTAGTTATTACCAATCGATAGCATGCGATAAATGATGAACGTGGGCGAAAACCGTGTGCAAAATGGAGTACTGGATTGCCCGAAATCGAAAAAACGAAGAAAAGTTTCTAAGTATTGAACAATTGGACTTGTCGCGGTACGCTATGGCGGAGTTGAGGGTTCTCCGCGGTACACGATGCTTGAAAATATCTGAGATTTCTCCGGATTTCTTCGCAGTACGCGAAGCCTTATTTGGCTTCTCTTCACGGTACGCGAAGGATGAGGCGGTGGAAAAAGTTGACACCTTGGTTAAAAGATTAGATTTCATCCTCATCATCATTTCTATCTTCTACTCGACGACACCACCACCACCTTCGAAAATTTCATCATCCAATCGAAAAGAACTCAGTTTTGAAGCCTCTGGAACGCTTAGATCGCATCAAGAAATGTTTATACAAGTCCGGATCGTCTTTTCATCCGCAGAACTCCGTCTGACTAGGTAACGGTTCATTTTAACCTTCTAGTTTGATAATGATTGATGAAATCTTATTTTTGAACGTAAAGATATAGTTAGGGTTGTTGATTATTGACTAGATGATGGCTAGGATTGATTATAAATGACAAACTCGAACTGTTAACGGGTAAATCATTGTTTTGATCCGTTGTAATGCCCGGTTTGCATGAAATCATAACAATGGTTATAATGGTTTAAACCATTTGGTTGTGACAATGTAGGTGATTAGTTTGATTAATCTTTGACATGCAACGTGAAATCCAAGTGTTTTAAACTAATCACAATCATTAACATACTTATTGGAACGATTATCTGATGTTACTGATAACAGTCAGATTAGTATGTTAAACATGGTTATTAAACCTATTCTAATACTACATTGTGATATTTCATGATATTTGGGTAACCAATAACAAGGATTAATCAATCCTAAGCCATTAATCTATCCAGGAACTGTTTTATCATCATAATCAATAACATTAACTAGCAGATTAATCTGAGATTATTCTGATTAATTAAACATGTCATCAACTTTGTATTAGGAACCAGAATCAACATAGGTTCCTACATTATCATACATTGTATGATATATCGTTAATTTAATTAATTAATTATTTAACATCAGATTGATGACTGTTAAGACAATGTCTTTGACATTGGACGTTCAGAAAGATTTAATCGGTAAGTAAATTGTAAATAACTAATTTAACATAAATAAATGCAGAATCATCATATTATTACCAGTTTGTGTGATATTCTGCCATCAGTAAGATATCAGGTGAGTTTTGTACAACCCTTTTTCTTTTTAATGTTTTATAAACATCGGGGTAACTCTATAAATCCTTTTCTGAACATATGATATGCATCAGTGTTATCTGTGTGATTTCATGTGACTTTTGTGTGATTTCATGGGATTTTGCCGTTAGTATCTTTATCACAGTATCAAAAGTCCTCATCTCTTGAACTGTATCTAGTGAACCCATGTGGGGCCGAACAGGAATCATTGATTGTACTATTGGCTGACAACCCATTCGCTGGGAGGGTTGCTCCTCCCCTGGTGTGAATGTTTGGTACCTGTTTCCGAAACACTTTCTTAATGTTAAGTAATAGACGTTAAGAAAATGAGGCATTAAGATATTTACCGACGGGTAGTATCTTCGTAAAACGTAAACTGTCCGAAAGAAACTAGATACGGGTCCATGTTTATCCGGAACTGAACTTTTTGAGAACATGTATATCATATCATATTGTTGTAACTAAATTGTCGAACTCACCAGCTTTGTGCTGATGTTTTAAACTTAACATTTTTGCAGCACAACAGTGACGACAGGGTGAGGATGCACTTTTCACATTTGTAATTAAATAAACCAGATTGTGTAATTAACTTAGCTGTACTGTTGATGTAATTACGAAACCCTTGTGATGTATTTATTCTAAGTTAATCTGTGTGCTGTGATATCGGTTCAAGTAAGTCACCCCCTTATCTCTGAGACATCACCACTATGCTTCCGTGACCATTTCAGTGACATCATCTCAGGTGACGAGAGGTAGGGGTGTGACAATTTTGGTTGCCTTTGTGGTGGCTACAATGTGGTCATTTCAATTCTGATCACCTATTGGGATATAACTACGTGTCAAACTTACTCTCACCTCTTATTCAGATGTCAGTAATAGTAAGTTCCAATCTAATGAGTATACCACCATTAATAACTGTGGTAATCCACCATTTATAACTGTGGAGATTTGAACTCATAAAAACCTATTATGCGATGTTAATACCGTTGTGGGGTAATGACTTATCTTATGGGGAAAACCAACTGTGAATGAGCCGAGATGAGATGAAATGGGTATCTATAGCTTCAATACAGGTAGTATAACGTTCAGTTAAGTGTGTGGTGGGCTGGCGGCTTCATTCGTGATACGTATGCCCTATATATAAACATGCTTAGCCGGACGATATCCTATCTGTAGGTGTAACTATAGAGAGGACCTTGGGATGAGATAATGCCAAATCAGACTAAGTAGGACTTGTGTGTGACAAGATATTTTGTGAAATATCAAAAACAATAGTTTTAAATTACAAAACATATGAACTCACCAACCTAGTGTTGACTTTGTTTAAATGCATGTTTTCTTAGGTGACGAACACGTTTAGGTCAACAGCAATAAGGAGGCTTTAGCTAGTGGACTTATATAGAAGACCTAGCTACTTTTGTGTCGTGCATTAACTTTTGATAATATATTTTGTGAATCATTTTTGTAAATCTTATGCAGATACAAGATATCAACTTTATGATTCTTAAGTAGATTTACTTAGTTAAATTATGAACATGACAATGTAATTTAACTTTGTAATTCTATATCTATGTCATTTAGCATTTCTCATTATAAATCATGTGTATTGTAAACAATTTGATCATTTGATTATCCCACGATAACGCGCCTCGAGACTATTCCGCCCGACGGGAAAGTCGATTAGCCCGCCGGCTCGGGTTGTGACACTAATTGCTATCAGCTCATTTAAATTTAAAGCCAACAAAAAACTATATCATCTTTTATTTATAATGATCACATTTGATTTATTAACATTTGAATCATCTTCTTATATATTTTTTTATCACAATTATTGTTGTATTATTCAACTTTTATAATAAGTTATTAAGTTTATTGAGGTCCTTTTTTATTACTTACGCTAGATCCCGAAAATCATATGTATATAGACGCTAGATAATGGGAAAATTCCCAAAATACTCACTTTGTTCCAGATCTGACCAAGGGTTAGCAGGCGCCAGCGCCTGCTAATTAGCGGGGGGCCGCCCCTTTCAGAACCAATGAAAATGCGCCATGTGGCTTATACGGGCGCCCACGCCCGTTAATTCTGACGAACGCCCGTATATAAAATAAATTGTCACAGGCGTCGGGGCCATCCTGACACGCATGTCACGGGCGGCCGCCTGTTAAGAAAAAAAATTGTCATCTCACTGGCGCCCGAACCACCTATACAGGCGCCCGATCCTACCAACGGGCGTCCAATTTATGTCCTCGAAAACCACCTAGGCGCCCGCCTGGCGGTAATTTTTTATTTTTTTCGAATTTTTTGGGGACAGGCGAATCCAATGGGCACCCGCCTGTATCAAACAGGCGTCGCCCATTTAATGCTTTGCTGGAATTTTTTTAAAACTACTTTTTTAATAGGCGTATGATCATAAATAGGGGTATATATATTTTGCGTAAGTTTACTCATTTTCTAGAATTAGTTTAAACAATTAATTATGGAATTTACAGTTGTTTTCTGTATTGGTGGAAATTGTGAGGTTAAAGAAGGTAGATAGGATTATCTTCCTATTGATTGTTTGCGACGTGTTGTATGTCTTCTTTATAAAATTAGTTATCAAGAACTACTTGATTTAATTTCTGTTTGTTTTGGTATTCGAGATATAACTCGAATATCGTATAAATTTTCAGCATACATATATCCTGTTGATATATGTGATGATAACGATGTATCTGTTTTTTTAAATAGTATAAAAAAATACGAGTGAAATATGTTATTTATATGTTGTGAATGATGTTAGAGTTGATTAGTTTCATGATAGAAAAATCTCATCATATGGTTCTAACTCAAAAAAAAAAGTTTGTAGTTCCTGATTTATATATTGGTGTTAGGTGTTGACAATTTTACTGATTTTAGTCAACAACCTCAATTTAGCTCTGATTTAAATAATCAATATGTTTTAAAAGATGATTTCATACTAGAAATTTAACCCGAACTTTACAAGTCGAAATTTTCTAAACCGTCTTCATCTTCACATCCAATTATAAATAAAGATTTTAAAGATAAAGAAGAACTAAAATTAGAAATTTCAATGATGGCACTGAACGAATGTTTTGAATTTAAAGTTCAAAAGTTATCACCACAAAGATTTGTTATGGTATGTTATTTTGAAGATTGTAACTGGGTTTTAAGAGCCTCTAGTTACAAGGATACGTGTGCGTTTCACGTGACTTATTTTAACAATGAGCACACATGTTCAAGAACGCAAACGTATCCTAATATCAGAAACGCAAACAAAAAGTTCGGGGTCAAATAATAAAGGACCAACTTATTGTAATCACCTCCGTTCAAACCATCATCCCAATCATTAACGTTGTTAATTCTCACCACTCCCTATTGTACCATGGTGACTACCTCCTCTAAAAGTATGTCTCTCCTCAGTAGTGTTGGTATGATGGTCATCATTAGGAGGGTGGTCTGGAGGAGGTACATGCTGAAATTGGGTTGAGCAGTTGGAGGTGGTGGATTTGGGTTACCTTGTGGATTTTGAAAATTCTCAAACCTTGGTGGTTTAGGTAACGGATCATTAAGTGGGAATTCCATTATCAAATGTTGTTGAATGCTTAGAGATGCAAGCTCTGTCCGGTGGAATACTCGATTCCTACGAGCGGTGCGTTCAATTTGTGGATCAAAATTAGTGGTAAAGATCTACCAGAATACCTAGTATGCATGCAAACCTGAAGTTACCTGCACACTAACACAACCCGTGTAAATCTGAAAAATAAATAAAATAAAATGTAGTTGAAAGTAATTTGCGCACGAATCCCTGGCAACGGTGCCAAAATTTGATCGATGTCAAAGTAACAATCAAAAATAAGAGTTTTTAAACTCAAGTCCTACTACCCAATTAGATAGGGAAGTCGGGTATCGATTCACGAGAAGTCAAGTGGAAACTACTTTCAAACACAAGTCACTTAACTAATTGCAATAAAAATTAACTTTGAATGGTTGAGTTTGTGATTTGAAAACAAAAATAAACTTCTAAAACTTAAAACAATTAATCAAAATGTGATCACTCCAGATTTCAAGTTAATCAAATAACTAGGTATACTTTGAATTGTCAATTGGAAACCACATAGACATAGCTTATGCTTGAATTGATCCACACCTTTGATTTGAAAACCAATTAATGACCTTATTGACAACCGATAGCTAGACCGATGTTGTTGATTTGGTTGATTATTGATTTCACAAAACCAATGATTATTAGAGCTTTGAACACCCAATTCCAGCAATTACCAATCCACTCAAACCATGAATGAATAAAAAGTAACAAACTTGAAATTGGAATTGCAAAGTAACTACAAATTATTATGGTTTCACAACTAAGCAATACTAGAAAAGTAAATCAATGAAAACCTAATCCAATACCAATGTTTAACAATTCAAAAGAAACCCTAGCTATCAAACCTAACTATCCATCCGGAGACGATCACGAAGTGCTTAGCCGGACATTCCCGTGGTTGAATCTTCAATGTTCTTGATGAATTGCATGATTAGATCTTGATTCCTAGGATTGGATTGATGTTTGGATGCTTAAGAATGCTCCAAAATGCTCCTAGATACTCCAATTTTTCGTTCCCAAGTGATTCACCCGACTAGGGTTAACCGGGGGCTTAAATACCTCGAAATGAACATTCCGATGTGTGGAAGAACAAGATATATAACCAAATACAAGTCAAAAATATGCTTATATAGATGTATTTAAACAAACAATATATATACACTTGATCAGCAACCTTAGCTTTCGATCTGCCCCTAATTGATTAATATGTATTTCAATGTAAAAGAAATTTGCATATCTTATAATGATTCTTCTTATATATATTCTTCTTCGACTCTTCAGCTTCTTTTACGTAGTAACTAACTAAAGTCCCTTTAATTACCTCAATATTGGAATTTGAATTGTCTAATAGTTACATTATTATAGGGTAGAAATTGTTAGTAATTTAGTTCTTCTAAATAAAAATTACATTATCTTATCTTATCTTCCTATACTAATAAACAAATATATATTTTGTCACTTGTCATTTTATTACACCACTTTTGTCATATGTTAACTTTTTATTAAATTTATTTAATTCTCTCTTTTGCATTCTCTTTTTTATTAAATAATTATAATATTAAAAACTAATAATATTATTTATCTTTTATTTTTTTAAATAAGAAATATTTTATTTTCTAGATAATCAAAGTTTAAAAAAATTCTTTAACAATGATTTTTTATAAAAAAATATAATAAACTATAAATCAATGTTTTAAACAATAATATTTTTACAAACCAATGACGTTTTTTAAATTTATTTTAAAAACCAAAGTAAAAAATGATAGAAAACGTTACACTTTTAGTCCTTATATTTAACATTATATTTAAATTGAGTCTTTAAAATTAAATAATTACATAAATTATGTTTTTTACCTTTTTGATTTATAAAAGATAGTCTTTGATAAATTAAAAATTGAAACTTTATCATCAATTAGTTAAAAGATAATAATTGTTACAAATCAAAAATATCACATATCATTTATAGAGCAATTAAAGTTTTTTATTGTAATTTTATTACATGAAGTATTCATCAATATGTAAATTAATTATTTTATTTTAAAATATCGTTTCATAAATTTTTTAAACTTTTATTATTAACAATTTAATATTTTAAATTAAACATGTGTAAATTTATTTTATTATCCGGTATGTTTAATATAAACATTTTATAACAGTGTGCGTAATTTTATTTCAAAGATTTACCGGCAAGTTACTAAATACTTTTATCGTACCCCAAGCTCCAAATCCTCATATTTGACATATTTATACAACTTTGTAAGGAAAAATCCTATTTTTGACACATTATGAAAAATACCCGTTTTGGACAAATTAGAGTAAATTTCACTTTTGGTTCTTTATGTTTACACAAAATTTTATAGATAGTTCTTAAAGTTTCAAAGTGTCAAAATCAGTCCTTTAAGTTTTCAAACGTTGCAAACTCGGTCCTTTCTCCGTTAACGCCGTTAAGTATTAACAGAATAGGGGCATAAATGTCAAAAAAAATCATCACTTTTGGTCCTTTATGTTTACATAAATTTTCATATATGGTCCTTTATTCTGTTAGTACTTAACGGCGTTAACGGAGAAAGGACCAAGTTTGCAACATTTGAAAACTTAAAGGACTGATTTTGACACTTTGAAACTTTAAGGACTATCTCTGAAATTTTGTGTAAACATAAAGGACCAAAAGTGCAATTTACTCCAATTTAGCCCTTTTATAAATTTTCAATGTTTTTATGTTTTTGACCATGGAACTGAGCTTGCTTACTCTTACAAATGTTATATGAAGTAAAATCAACCAAATATAAGAATTAGAACTTATTGAATTGATAATTTCGCTTGAAAACTCAAGATTTTGGATTTTGGAATGCTTTCTTGAACTTGATTGCTACCCTATGCTTGAGCCACACTTGACCTTCACTTAAGATGCCATGAGAGGCTGTTTTCAGTTCAAGGAGGAGGAGGGTGATATTGTTATGGTTTTCATCTTTCTAGATGTTAGAATATGGAGCTTTGAAAGATGGACAGCTAGTCGAGGAGTCGAACCGAGAATTTGGCCACCCCTCCACTTCTCACTTTTCAGTCTTAGTCAAGAACTCATTCGAAGCAGGCTCTCTATCTCAATTGAGATAAGAGTAAGGTTTGTTTTCATTCTTTCCCCTAAGAACCCTGCTCAAATATTAGAATATATTAAGTAAATTTGTTTATTTGTTCTTCAATTCCTCTTCACCGTTGTCTGTTCATTCAGATTTATTGTTTTTTGTTCATTCATATTTATTGTGATCATTAGAGGTAGCTTGTAACCAATAGGACTTAGGAGATAGTCATCACTCCGTCAACTGTCTAAGATCTTTACCTTTTGAAGGTTCATATTGACTGTACTTGGTAATCGCTAATTTTTTTAACTCCATGATTTTTATATTATCTAAGAAAACGACGCATTTTTCCTACTCGAATTGGTGAACAAAAAAGCTTAAGCCAATCTTGTATACAAAGACCACATGATTTCCATTTTCTTCTTGAAATAAGCATATCGAACATAAAGAGTCAGGCTGCTCTAACATATCATCATAGCCCAAACCCAAAAGAATTCTTTAAACATAGCAATGAGATCCAAGTATTTATGTACCTACGGCAATATAATCGTCTCATTCGGTCATTCAAACATTAAAACAAAGCCAACGTTTGCGTTAACCCAATCGGGGGCTAGTGGCTGAAAACTCAACTCGTCTGATTTGGTCATTCACAGACTAATTGATTTACACTTTTTTTTATGATTTATGATTCGATTCTATTTGAGAGTCGAGACAAATCGCATTCTCCATAAAAATCAAGATTAGAAGAGAGGAAAACTTAAAACTTCAATTGCGTACTTCTACCAATGAGGCATTGCCTCAATGGTACCTAAGATTCTTTCAAATGGGAGGTCTTGGGTTCAAATCCATCCTGCAGTGAAAAACGGGTCTGAGGGGGATTAGGAGGTTTTCCCAGTGGGGTTTCCTTCTGTGGTGGTTGTGGTGGCTCATGGGAGGTCCACGTAACTAGACATTGGTGGCATGGCCTGGAAACTGTGGGTTCACGCGATTGATACCTTTATCGTTCAAAAAAAGTTGCGTACTTCCGAAAACCTACAAACGGAAGTTTAAACACAAACAAACCAATGAGGCATTGCCTCAACGGTACCCCAATATTCTTCCAAATGGGAGGTATTGGGTTCAAATCCATCCCGCAGCGAAAAAGGGGTCTGAGGGGGTAGGGGGTTTTCCAGTGGGGTTTTCTCCTAGGGTGGTTGTGGTGGCTAATGGAGGTCTAGGTAACTAGACCTTGGTGACATGACCTGGAAACAGTGGGTTCACACGATTGAGACCTTCGCTGTTCAAAAAAAAATAAAAATGCAAACAATCAAGAAGATATGCATATCTTCAAATATTACAAAATCCAAAGAAACAAAGTCAACCATAAAATGCAAGCCATAATTAATTTGCAACCATTACACATAACCTTATAGCGACCAACTGTTTAATTAGTAAATTTAACGCAAACTACAATAACATAATAATACCATATCATCTTAAAATAAATAAAAAAAACATACAAGAAACATGTTTCAAATGAAATTTCTAAGCTTTCCAATCCCTAAAAACTCTACTTCAACACTAAGACTATCATTCAACAAGAAGCCATTTTTCCCGTTAATGAGTTCACTCAACAACATAAAAGTTTGAAAGCCCTTGTTATCCGAGTTGCAAAACCAAATATTGAGTCCTGTAAAGCATAAAGTGCAAAATTCATTAAAAATACAAATCGTCAATAGCAAGTACAAAACAATAATAAAAAATCAAAATATGAAATTTGAAGAATTCAAGCGCTGTTTTTGTATTTAAAAAAGCTAAACTTCTACTTTTTTCTAGTCACAAGAAAAAATCAAGTTCATTAAAACTGTTATTAAATCAAGAGATAATATCATATATTCCTTTATTAAACATCAAAATTACATATATCCCCAATGTTAAACTAAAATTACAAATATCCCCTTGTTCCAAAATTGCCCCTTAGTAAGGAGAAATACGTAAGTTCTTTATGGTTAGTTTATTAAGGGTAAAATAGGAAATACATAATTTGTTTTTTAATGAAATGGATAAATATGTAATATATTTGGTTTATAAAGGAGAAATATGTAATTTACTTTTATGATTGGGTAAATATGTAATAAATGGTTTTAGGAAGGAGATATATGTAATTGACCCATAAATCAAAGACCCAAGAGAACCACATTCCAAGATAACAAACCGACCACTTGAGAGACTTTAGAGCCAAAGAGGCACCATATCTCATACTCATTGGGACAGTAAAAATCTAACAAATCTCAATACAGAAAGAACATACCAGAAAATTAATCAACACCTAATAATAAAACATCCAAAAACGACACTCAAATACACATTGAAGTGCATTAACAAACACGCCTAACGAAGATGTGGATCACAACTGTGAAACATAGTGCATCCATGGCCAAGCACCACAAGGGAATACATAGAAAGTGGTCTCAAATGGTTAACATGTAACAATTTATGCATCAATTGTACACATAAAAAAAGGAGCTAAACAGTTTTTTTAGCTCATAATAATGAGTAATATGTAAATTACCTTGCACTATATCGCTTTCAGTAAACGGACTTTTAATCCGAATTTTGAAGTCTGCAAAAACTTTCCATCCATTTGGAAGCGACATGGCATCATGTACTCCTAAAAAGATTGACAAATGTGTACCTATACCTAAACCGTATCCTTTGGAAAATAGTAATAAGTTCCTAGAGTAAAAATACATTAATTAGAACCTTGAAAATCTAATGCTTTATTGATTAAAGAAAATAAAAAAAAAACATCCAAATGAAATCATTATAGATTACGATAATTGTACCACTTGACTTTGCCAATTTTGAAAGCATCTGAAAACAAGACCTCCTCTGTTAAAGTTGAAAAAATTTTAATGGTCCAAGTGAAAGTATTCATAGTTGGTAGAGGCTTTGTCATCAACAGGCACCGATCTAGTCGTGTAAACTGGGGAACTTCAATAATCTCAACTCCAAAGACACATGAATCATTGAAAAGGTACCCATTTTTACTTTCCATAAATGACTTCGTCGATATTAGTTTATCAAAACCTCATGCTTTCGTCTTCTCATTAAACTTTGTCCTGTGCCCATTCACATCTACAAATAGGTACATTCAGAAAATATCCATGCGTGCATTAAAAAAGAAAGCACTTACCTTGAAAGGTTACATAGTTGTTCTGTATATGATCATAAACAAAGAAACTAACATCAACACAGACATCCCATCCTTTTGAGTCAATCCCAGTGTCACAAATTACCACATGCAGAGAAATGTGATCGCCCTTGTTTGGATGTATATCTAGTCTCCTGATCAATCATGAAATTAACGATGTTAAAGAGTCAGATATATAAGCTTCATTTAATTTCAGTGCTGAAAATTAGGGTTTAAAACAGAAAGGTGACCATTTATGACCACTGGCATCAAAAACATCAGATTCAATCTTGGACTTTTTAGCTTCGTAAAGAATGGAAAAGGACTCGATCTTGAGCATATAGTGTGCTGGTTCACGTTTTCTTCTCGAAATGAACATGTCGGCCTACCTGCAGAAGAACAAGACATATAATTGAACACAAGTCAAAAATATCTTTACAAGTATTTAAACAAATAATACATACCGTTGATCATCAACCTTAGCTTTCGATCTAACTTGATTAATATGTATTTCAAAATCAAAGATTACGACCTAAGAAACTTGCATTCGTAGAATAATTCTTCTGATCGATATATATTCTGTTTCGACTCTTGAGTTTCTTTTACTTTCTCGTAATTTTAATTCCCTTTAATTATCTCCATAGGGGATTTGAATCATCTAATAATTACTTTATTAGGGGGTGGAAATTGTTATTATTACCTTAAATTTTTTAAATAATATTACATTATGTATTAATATAAACATTTTTTAAATAGTGTGCATAATTGTATTTCAAAGATTTACCAGCAAGTTGCTAGATAATACATAATGTTAAAAATAAAAAAAAAATATACCAATTGCTTCATACTAAATCTGTGTTCTTTTCTCTATATGTCACATGTAAATATGTAATTGATTTTACTATTGAATAAAAAATTATAGCCGTTGCTTTTTGTTCTTTCCTGATGATTGTGGGTTATCATTGAATAGCTTGTTATTTCTTCTTTTCTAAGTATACCTTAAACCATATTACACCCATGAACCATCTTACTCTAATCTCTACAAAAACAAACTCCCTGATCAAAGATGAGTGTCAGCCTTGTTCCAATCAGCATAAATATAAATTTATATCAGCCATGAAAACATACCGAAAATGGGGAGCGGCGGAGCGGAATGAGGAAGAAGACGAGCGACGGTGAGAGGGAAGACGAGCGGCGGAGCGGAGGGGAAGACAAGTGGTGGAAGCGAAGACAATTGGGAGGATCGGCAGACCAGCGATTAGGGAGAATCTGGAATGTTGAAGACAACTTTAAGGGTTGGAGACTTCGGGCGATGGCGGCGAGGATTTAATTTTGAAAATTAAATTGTGAGAAGTAAGGTATATATATACTAGTTATTAAGCAGACCGACGATTAGATAGAATCTGGAATGTTGAAGACAACTTTAAGGGTTGGAGACTACGGGCAATGGCAACGGAGATTTAATTTTGAAAATTAAATTGTGAGAAGTAAGGTATATATATACTAGTTACTAAGCAGACCGACGGTTAGGGAGAATCTGGAATGTTGAAGACAACTTTAAGGGTTGGAGACTTCGGGCAACAGCAACGAGGATTTAATTTTGAAAATTACATTTGTGAGAAGTAAGGTATATATATACTAGTTATTAACTCGCGTATTACATGGATTTAATATAAACTATTAAATATTTAGTAATGAAAATTTTGCTATTATAAAACGATATTTTTATATAAAATGATATATTTACATATTAATAAATATTTAAAGTAATAAAAAATAATTAAAAACTTAGTTACTATACAAATGATATATGACCCTTTAATGTATAACAATTGATATCTTTGAAATTATTAACATTAATTATTAAAGTTAAGCGATCCAATTTAAAAATAGCGTTAAACATAACAAAGCAGAAGTGCAATTTTCTCTATCATTTTTACTACTTCAGTTTTTAAATATTTTTAGAAAATGTTGATTTTTATAAAAATCTCATTGTTTAAAACGCCGGTTTATAATATATTTTATTTTAAAAATACCATTTTAAAAATAACTTGTTTTTTACATAATTTTTTTGTTTAAATAAAATATTTCTTATTTTAAAAAAAATATATTTTAGAAAATTCCGTATTTTCTAAAAAAATTTTAAGTGTGTTTTATAATAAAAAGATAAATAATATATTGGTTATTACTATTATAATTATTAAATAAGATAAATATTTTTTTAATAAATGATAGAATATAGTTATTTAATAAAAGAGATAATTAAGTGAAATGATAAAGAATTGACAAATGACAATACTCATGTAAAAAGATGACAAGTGGCAAAATTGTTATTCGTCTATTGTATATATATATATATATATATATATATAGAGGGGAATGATCAAA
This sequence comes from Mikania micrantha, assembly GCA_009363875.1. NCBI lineage: Eukaryota > Viridiplantae > Streptophyta > Magnoliopsida > Asterales > Asteraceae > Mikania > Mikania micrantha. Next base: position 30,886 of record SZYD01001166.1, on the reverse strand, counting down.
TATTAACCATCCCTTATAGCGTTAACCGCTTAACCCTAGTGTTTTTTGCCCGAATCTTAGTTTTTTTTCATAGTTTTTATTATACATAAATAGGGGGGTTTCTTTTTTGTGTTTTTGCTAATTCATCACCGTTTAGAAGTTATAGTAAGTGTAAGTTACTTACACTTACTTACATTTACTTTCATCAGATAGGATTGTAAGTAACTGTAAGTAACTTACACTTACTACAACTTCTAAATGGTGATGAATTAGCAAAAACCCAAAAAAGAAACCCCCTATTTATGTATAATAAAAACCATGAAAAAAAAACTAAGATTGGGCAAAAAACGCTAGGGTTAAGCGGTTTACGCTATAAGGAAGGGTTAACAATGGAACCTTTCCCTATATATATATATATATATATAAGGATTGATTTTTATAAAACTCAATCTTCTAGATAAAACCGTTCAAAAATATATATTTAAAATATATATATATATATATATATATATATATATATATATATATATATATAGGGTAAAGATCCTATAATAACCCTCTCTTATTGCATAACCCGAAATAACCCTTACAGTGCTGTAAGGCAACTTACATTGATGTAGGATCCCAAACGAAAAAGAATTTGCTCAAACACATAAAAGAACATATTCTTGTACATGTAAAACTAAGATTTTGAAAAAAAAAACCAAAGATTCGGGTTCATCTTGCAGGGTTATTTCGGGTTATGTAATAAGAGAGAGTTATTATAGGATGCGGATCCTATATATATATATATATATGTATGTATGTATATAAGGCTAGGCACAAAAAATAACCCACTATTCCCGCGCTAACCCAAATAACTTTGGCAAGCTGATGCCAAATCTTGGTTTTTTTTAACATCATTGTAACACATTTTGAACACCATGTTCTTTTATGAGTTTGAGCTAATTCATCACCGTTTAAAAAATATCATCGTTGTAAGTTTGGTGCTACAATACTGTAAGTACTATAAGTTTTTAAACGGTGATGAATCAGCCCAAACTCATAAAAGAACATGTGTTCAAATGTGTTATAATGATGTTAAAAAAAATCCAAGATTTGGCTTCATCTTGCCAAAGTTATTTGGGTTACCGCGGGAATAGTGGGCTATGTAAAATTCCATGCCCTATGTATATATATATATATATATATAGACACACTAGATTATTAACTTGTGTATTAACACGGAATAAATATAAAAATAATAAATAGTTAAAACTGATAATTTAGAGATTATAAAAATAATATTTTGATATAAAATGATTATGCTAAGTATTAATAAATATTTTAAGTAATAAAACAACAATTAAGAAGTTTAATGAAAGTTTTATGAGAGTAAAACAACAAGTTTGTTATTCTTTTATTATATAATGTAAATATTTCAAACCAGTAGTTTATGAAAATTTTATATGTTGAATATCATATCAATCGTTATTAAAATTATTATTAATTAAAATAATAAACATTTAAAAATTATAAATTTTATTTTAAAATAAGATATAATTGAAACTTAATTATGATTATTAAGTTATAATAAATTACTAAAATAAAAATATTTATATTTTTTACATTTAATTATATAATTTAATTATTTAAAATCATTAACATTAAATAGAAGAGATAATTAATAAAATATAATTGAACGCGAAATAAATGTGAGAATGACAAGTGTAAAAAATTAATAACAAATGAATAGGAAGTGACATGTGACAAGTTTGTTATTTTTTTATTATATAGTATATATATATATAGATATAGATACTGATATTGATATAAATATATATTACTATTACTAATATATTTAATTATTAAAAAAAATTAACATGTTTTATATAGATTATAACTCTATGATTCCGTAACCTGACCGGGCCGGATGGTTCAACCGGTTGAACCGGAAACCGTCATAGTGAACGACCCAAAATGACTAGTTTAACCTCTGTAACAATAACCGGACAGTTTCTTTTTAAGCCGGTGAACTGGTTTAACAGTTGAACAAGACATTTTTTCATAAACTTACTCTTCTTCCTTTTTATAGAGTAAATTACAAGATTCATCTTTTATGTATATAAATAACTATAGATTTGGTCCTTTATCTTTGTTAATTACGAATAACATCTTTTGTTTCATTAATTAGTAACAATTTCATCCATTAACTTAACTATTGTTAATTTGATAGGTTAACTAAAAGGACAAAAAAAGTAAAAAATAAACCCCTTTGATTATTTTTATTTAATCTTTTTAATTAAAGTGGTGTATTTTACTTTTTAGTCCTTTTAATTAACCCATCAAATTAACAATAATTAAGTTAAAGGATGAAATTGTTACCAATTAATAAAATAAAGGATGTTATTTGTAATTAATAAAGATAAAGGACCTAATTTATAATTAGGTGTATATATATATATATATAAAGGATGAATCTTGTAATTTACTCTTTTTTGTAAATAGGTGAGGAACTTTCAAGTTATTATCTCACCGATGTGAGACAAGGAAGAGAACAAATATAACTGGAATCATTACCTTGTTGTCTCATCAATGTGGGATAACAAAGATAAAACCAATTTCTTTTTTAAAGAGAGGGAAGGAACCATTATGTTGTTATATCACCGATGTAGGATGAGGAAGGGAACCAATATGAGCTAGAAGTCTCAAACCATCACCTTAGTGATCTCACCAATGTGGGATGAGGAAAAGAACCAATATGCACTGTATAAAGTGAAGCGAAAGGGGTTTGATACTTTGATGTGGAATTATTTTGAAAAATGAAAATTTAATTTAAGATATTTCAAGTAGAAAACAAAATATTAAAATCAAATCTTGTATTTTTTTTAACAAATTTTATCCTCTTTTTGTAATTTTTTATATATTTATTATGTCCTTCTGTTTTTAGATCCGGTCCGACCGATCCGACCAGCAACGAATAAGACGTCCGGTTTAACATATGGTCCGGTTCTGAAAACAGTATTAACAGGTTAAAATGTGTTTTAACATATTAAGACACGATTTATATCGTGTCTAAACGTTCCTATCTGTTAAAGACACATACCATTCTATGGTAAAAAACGAAACATGTTAGTTTTGTATTGTGTTAACAGGTCCGTGTCTTAAATTGTCAGTCCATTTGACATTTTGATTAGACGAACTGCACATCCAACTCGACAAGACCCCAATTGGGCGCGTCTAGCATAATTTTTGACAATGCAACTTCATCTAAGGTTCCATTCTTCCAAAATTAAAGTATCCCATACGGGGTTTCAGGCGGGAGAAAATGGCGAAGAGGCTCTCTTTGGCCCTAGAGGCTAGACAGTGAATGATTATAAAGATATCAATTACATGAAAGACTCGAATTATACTAGTTTGCCGAAACCCCAAGTCGTCTTCTCATGGAACCTTTTCCTGTGCCCATTCGCTTCAAGATCAATGGATACATGGTTAACAAAATGAGTGAGTGATATAATTTTTATAAGTATACGTAGCTATCAATATGAACACATGCTCCTTTTCTAGTAGTTGGGTCTGGATCTCACATGTTTTCTATGTGTCAACCATCTTAATATACAAAGTGTGACATGTGATTTTCTGATTGAATCATTCTGGTCAAGTTCTATAAGTTTGCCGGCATAAAATCCATGTCAAATTTTGTTAACAGTTAGGACGTCTATTTTTGTAATTTTCCAAGCTTGAAAGAATGTATTTTTTTCTAAAAAACCTAATACCTAACCTATAAACTATAAAATAACAACGTGCGATTTTTCAAATCGTGGTGATTATATTCATTGTAATGGTTACATCCTTGATTACCTGAATGGCTGATAGTACATGCAGATTGTCACAAGTGCAGAACAGATCACAAGATTCATCAGGATCAAACTTAATCTTTCTACATTAGTCATGAGTTTTGAGCTTAATTGTAGCTGGAATAAACTAGCAAATATTGACCATGATAATTAAGCAAGTTCCCTAACTGTCATTTTAAATTCATATAATAAACCTAATAATCATAATATGAATGCATGCAATAAAAATAGCTACTCAAATACATTAATGCAAAGTATATTTCCAGATATGTTTTCGATACACACAGATCATACAGATATTTGTAGTTATACTCAGTCCTGTTAATTCAAAAACATGTTAAAATATTTTACAGCTCACATTACTGTAACTTAGATATGTTATTAACCGTGTTTTCGATATACAATCACTCAGGACCTTGAAATGTTGCCACACAGGACTTTGAAATGTTATCACACAAACAATTGATATGTTGTCACACAGACAATTAAAACGTTGTCATACAGACAATTGATATGATGCCACAAGGGACTTTGATATGTTGCCACAAGGGACTTTGATATGTTGCCACAAGGGACTTTGATACGTTTGTCACATATGAATGTTCTCACAACTCTTTTTCGTTATCTAGTAATTGGTCATATAAGTTTGATAATAACACACAAGTCGTACACAACACACCCATCACTCATTACACAGATAAATACATAACACAACCAGTTTATTAGCATTACCATAGTTTTATACATAGAAAGTTTTGATACAACCCAAAAGTTATAATACCCAAAACCAACAGCATCATACCCTACCTTTCACAAACTCGGGATCTGTATACACCAAAATATCCCGTACTCACAACTACTGATCAACCTATGTCACATAATATGTACAATAAGATCACAACTGCTCAGTCCCACGGTCACCCCTCACCGCAGGAAATACCATAAACCATCCAACACCATAGCTATAATGACCAACACTATAGCCACACATAGTAGCCTAGCCTCTAGGCTCATCATCTCAAATGCTCCCATCACTACTCCTCTCATCACCATCACTATCTGCCAAAATGCAGTTATCATCACATGAATCACTGTCCTCCTCATCCTCTCCTCGATCATCACCCGCCAAGCTTGCGTGCCAACATCCAGTGCATTCACCTGCTCCATCAACATCAGATGAGAGGTGAGTATCTCCAACACAGTAGTACGTGTGTCCTCTCCAGTAGCACGAGACTCCTGTAACTCTAATCGAGTCCCTTGAAGATCCAGAGTCACCTGACGAAGCTGCGCCCTAAACTCCGCCTGCTGTGAGGACTCTCCTACCTCATGTATGGCTTCAGGCTCATCTCTAGGCGCCATCTGTCGTCTGGGAGGAAGACCCGTTGTTTTGCGAGCCTGTCCTCGCATCCGTCTGAGTCCATCCCATGCTGGAGCTCTCGGTGGAGATGGCATAGGTGCTAGTACAGGTGCTGGTGCTCGTGCCGGTGGTGTCTGTGGTACAAGTGTATCAGCCTGAGAAGCAGCTGCAGATGCCTCCGATGGATCGGAGTCAGAACCCGAACTTGAGCTCGGGGTATCGTCTAGTATCACATAAGGAAACCGCTGAAATATGTATCTCTCTCCTTGATCTGCCATCACTATATAAACAGAATACTCGAATCAGTACCATGAAATAAATATATTGAATAATAACATTCAACATACACATGATATCCAACATTTCCCTATCCTAACACACTATTCGTTCCTTTAGTTATTAATGTTCCGCTTGAATTAAATCAAACTAGAATGCACACGTGTTGCGAATTTCAGTTATGCTGGCCACTCATAACTGGAATTTGTACCACCTGATTATTCTGGCTTCATTCAAAACAAGTTTTGTTCAATTGTTATGTTCGGTGCTCTCTGTGTAACTATACGAGCCTATGGTTATAGTCTAGGTCTCTAAGTCAACCTAATTCTCTATAACCTGTGGCTCTGATACCACCCTGTCACACCCCCACCTCTCGTCACCTGAGATGATGTCATTCGTCACTCTGAGAAGGTTGCGGAAGCATAGTGGTGATGTCTCAGAGATGAGGTGTGACTTACTTGAACCAATATCACAGCACACAGATTATCTTAAAGTAAATACATTAGCAAGGGTTTCATCATCACAACCAAAATTACAGTTTACAACTAAATTTATTGCACAACTATCTTATTTAATTACGAATGTATGAAGTGCATCCTCACCGTATTGTCACCGTTGACCTGCAAAAATGTTTGATTTTGAAACGTTAGCACAAAGCTGGTGAGTTCGACAGTTCAGTTAAAACAATATGATATGATAAGTAATGTTCACAAAAAGTTCAGCTCTGGATAACCATGGGACGTGTATCTAGTTCCTTTCCGACAGTTGTTCGTTCACGAAGATACTACCCGTCGGTAAATATCTTAATGCCTCATTATCTTAATGTCTATCACTAACATTAAGAAGTGTTTTGGAAACAGGTACCAAACATTCACACAAGGGGAGATTCAATCCTCCCAGTAAATGGTTTGTCAGACAATAGTACTATTAGTGATTCCTGTTCGGCCCCACATGGGTTCACTAGATACAGTTCAAGAGATGAGGACTTTTGATACTGTGATAAAGATACTAACGGCAAAATCCCATGAAATCACACAAAAGTCACATGAAATCACACAGATATCAGTGATGCGTATCATATGTTCAGAAATAGTTTGCAGAGTTACCCCGATGTTTACAAAACAATAAAGAGAAAAGGGGTTGTACGAAACTCACCTGATGATATAAAGGTAGCAGAGTATCACCAAACTGATAGTACAAAGATGATTCTGCATTTAGTTATATTTAATGAATTATTCATGTTCTAGTTTACTGATTAGATCTTCCTGAACGTTCAATGTCAAAGACATTGCTTTGAAAGTCATCAAACTAATATTAAGTATTTAATTAGTTAATTTAATATCGTATCATACAATGTATGATAATGTAGGAACCTATACTGATTCAGATTCCTAATATGAAGTTGATGACATGTTTGATTAATCAGAATAATCTAGGATCAACCAAATAGTTAATGTTGTTGATTATAATGCTAAAATAGTTTCTAGATGATTTAATGGCTTAGGAATGATTAATCCTTGTTATTGATTACCCAAATATCATGAAATATCACAATGTAGTATCATAATAGGTATAATAACCATGTTTAACATACTAATCTGACTGTTATCAGAAACATCAGATAATTATTCCAGTGAGTATGTTAATGATTATGATTAGTTTGAAACACTTGGATTTAACCTTTGTATTTCAAAGATTAATCAAACTAATCACCTACATTGTTACAATCAAATGGTTTAAACCATTATAATCATAGTTATGATTTCATGAAAATCGGGCATTACAACGGATCAAAACAAGAAATTAACCCTTAAAACTTCGTGTTCTTCGTTTATAATCAATCCTAGCCATCATCTAGGCAATAATCAACAATCCTAACTATCTCATTACATTCAAAATCAAGATCTAATCAATCAAAATCAAACCAGAAAGTTTAAACGGATCATTACCTAATTTGACGGATATCTGACTTCAAACCAACGATCAGAACTTGTAGAGATGATCCCTGGTACGATCGGTGACTTCTAGTGGCTTCAGATGTGAATTTTGTTGGTGTTTTGTGGTTGTTCGTCGCCTGAAAATGAAGCAGAAGTGAGAAGATGTATAAAGTTTACATCTTGCATGAAATCTGATGAAGTAGATCAGATTGTTGCACCGCCACATCCGTCGCGTACCGCTACCAAAAGCCAAAAGGGGCTTCGCGTACCGCGGAGAAATCCGGAGGAATCTTAGATATTTTGCAATCATCGCGTACCGCGGAGGATTTCCCGACCTCTCCATCGCGTACCGCGATGAGTCCGGTCGACCAATACTTAGTGATTTTTCTTCGTTTTTCGATTCCGGACAATCCAGGACTCCGTTTTGTGCACGGTTTTCGCCCACTTTCATCATTTCTCGCCTACTATCAAATCTGTAACAATTACAAGTATTAGAACAACATGGATTTCTAGAACGATCAAATGTGCCCACGTCACTGATGACGTAATTCTCGTGCGCAACTGTCACAGTCTCCTCCTGTTAGAGAAATTTCGTCCCGAAATTTAGTGAAGACTTACATTATGACCATCGTTTATGAGAATAGATGTGGGTACTTTGATTTCATTTGATCTTCACGTTCCCAAGTATATTCGGGTCCACGTTGCGAGTTCCATCGCACTTTAACGATTGGTATGCGGCTACGTTTCAGCACTTTCATTTCTCGATCCATTACCTCTACTGGTTCTTCACTGAACTGAAGTTTTTCATCAACATGAATCTCTTCGAGAGGTACGATCAATGATTCATCAATTAAGCACTTCTTCAGATTAGATACATGAAAGACATCGTGAATGTTACTGAGTTCAAGAGGTAATTCCAGTCTGTAGGCTACTGATCCAATTCGTTCAAGAATTTTAAATGGCCCTACAAATCTTGGCGAAAGTTTACCTCGCTTCCCGAATCTGAAAATGCCTTTCCAAGGTGACACTTTCAACATTACCCGATCACCTACTTGAAATTCGAGTGGTCTACGGCGATTATCAGCATAACTCTTTTGACGATCGCGAGCAGCTTTGATTCGTTCCTGAATGAGTGCAATCTTATCAGTTGTTTCTTGAATGAATTCTGGGCCTATGATTTGACTTTCACCTACCTCTGACCAACAGATAGGTGATCTACACTTGCGTCCATACAGTGCTTCGAATGGAGCGCATTGAATACTGGTATGGTAGCTGTTATTGTATGAAAATTCAACAAGTGGAAGATGAATATCCCAGCTACCTCCAAAATCAATTACACAGCTTCTGAACATGTCTTCAAGAGTTTGATTCGTTCGTTCAGTCTGCCCGTCAGTTTGTGGATGATAAGCTGTGCTCATATTGATTTGCGTGCCCAGAGCATTCTGAAGAGTTTGCCAAAATCGTGACATAAATCGACTATCTCTGTCAGAAATGATAGAGATCGGTACTCCGTGTCGAGATACAATCTCATTAACATAGAGTTTAGCGAGTCGATCCATAGAATAATCCTCTCGGATGGGTAAGAAATGCGCAGATTTCGTAAAGCGATCAACGATAACCCATATAGAGTCATGATTACGTGATGTTCTGGGTAGTTTAGTAATGAAATCCATAGAGATCCGATCCCATTTCCACATGGGAATCTCAGGTTGTTGCAATAACCCAGAAGGTCGTTGATGTTCAGCCTTAACTTTGAGACATGTTAGACATCGATCCACGTATTCAGCTATGTGTTTCTTCATTCCAGGCCACCAGTAAAAGTCCTTGAGATCTTTATACATTTTATCAGCACCTGGATGAATAGAATACCTGGATTTGTGCGCCTCATCCAGGACAATTGTTCTAGAGTTACCGAATAGAGGAACCCACATTCGGTCTTTGAAATACAACAGTCCATCGTCTTTGGTATCGAGTTTCTTAGCTAATCCTCTCAGTCCCTCAGCAGAATAGTTCGTTGCTTGTAAAGCTTGTTGCTGAGCTTCTTTAATTTGAGGAATTAAACTGGTTTGAATAGTCATACCCAACGCTTTCACACGTAAAGGTTTGACTCGTTCCTTACGACTTAAGGCATCGGCTACGACATTTGCTTTGCCTGGGTGATAACGAATTTCACAGTCGTAGTCATTCAACAATTCAACCCAACGCCTTTGTCGCATATTCAGCATTTTCTGATCTAGAATGTGTTGAAGACTTTTGTGATCAGTGTATATCGTACACTTGGTTCCGTATAAATAATGTCTCCAAATCTTGAGTGCAAATACCACTGCACCCAGTTCTAGATCATGAGTGGTATAGTTCTTCTCGTGTACTTTCAACTGCCGAGAAGCGTAAGCAATTACCTTATCATTCTGCATTAAAACACACCCAAGACCTTGATGTGACGCATCACCATACACTGTGAAGTTATCAGTACCTTCCGGTAGTGCCAATATAGGTGCGTTGCATAGTTTGTGTTTCAATAGTTGGAACGCCTCCTCCTGTTGAGAATCCCATATAAACGGTTGATTTTTCTGGGTCAATGTAGTAAGTGGCAAGGCTATCTTTGAAAAGTTCTTGATGAATCGGCGATAATAACCTGCCAACCCCAAAAATTGACGGATTTCAGTCGGGGTTCTTGGTGTCTCCCATTGTTTCACCGCCTGAATCTTACTGGGATCCACTTGAATACCGTTTTGATTTACTACATGCCCAAGAAATTGCACTTCTCGTAACCAGAATTCACACTTGGAGAACTTGGCATATAATTTCTCATGTGCCAACAGTTCCAAGATTAGTTTCAAATGTAGAGCATGTTCTTGTTGATTTCGAGAATAAATGAGAATATCATCAATAAACACAATCACAAACTTATCCAGATACGGTCTACATACTCGATTCATCAGATCCATGAAAACTGCTGGTGCATTTGTTAAGCCCGAATGGCATTACTAGAAATTCATAATGCCCGTACCGAGTTCGGAAAGCAGTTTTAGGAACATCATCTTCATGCACTCGTAATTGATGATATCCGGATCGTAAATCGATTTTTGAGAAATAGGTAGCGCCTTGAAGTTGATCAAACAGATCATCTATACGTGGTAATGGATAACGGTTTTTGATTGTTAATTTATTAAGCTCCCTGTAGTCAATACACATCCTGAATGATCCATCCTTCTTTTTCACAAAAAGAATAGGTGCTCCCGCGGGTGAGAAACTAGGTCTTATAAAACCTTTATCTAACAGTTCTTGTAGTTGACCTGAAAGTTCTTGCATTTCTGATGGCGCAAGCCGATACGGGGCTTTAGCAACAGGTGCGGCGCCTGGAAACAAGTCAATATGAAATTCAACCTGTCTCACTGGGGGTAAACCTGATATATCTTCAGGAAAAACTTCAGGAAAATCCTTGACCACTGGAATATTCTCGATCCGTTTTTGTGAAGAACTGCTATTGATCACATATGCTAGAAAGGCCGGACAACCTTTCCGTAAACATTTCTGAGTTTGCATAGAAGAAATGATACCCAGTTTTGTGCCAGCTCGTTCACCTTGAACTAACAGTGTATTACCTTCAGATAAGGGAATACGAATCACCTTATTCTGACATATGACTTCAGCTTGGTTAACCGAAAGCCAGTCCATACCGACTACCACATCAAAGCTTCCAAGCTCAATAGGAAGTAAATCGATATTGAAAAGATGATCATTTAGATTCAAGGAACATCCTTGAATAACACTGTTGGTTTTAATCATCTTGCCATTAGCAAGTTCAATAACATAGGGAGTTTCTAAATCTACCACAGGCAATGAAAGTAATGATGCAAATTCAGGAGAGATAAAGCTCTTATTTGCTCCCGTATCAAAAAGAACTGATGCGTAAAGATTATTGAGTAAAAACGTACCAGTAACGATGTTTGCATCATTCCTCGCCTCGGTTGCACCAATTTGAAAAGCTCTTCCCCTAGCTTCGTTTGCCGGATTGGTGTTATTATTGTTTGGGCAGTTTTTAATCAAGTGATCAGGACTCCCGCACTTGTAACATGACCGGTTCATTGGAGCGGTTTGTCGAGGTGCTTGATTCGGTTGACGAGTAGGGAAGTTGCAATACTTGGTATAGTGCCCAACCCTATTACAGTTGGCACAAGTAGGACACGGTCCAGAATGATGAAATGAACACTGAGTACATTTAGGTGCCTGCCCAGTGTAACCTTTCCTCTCAGAAACCACTGCACCGTAATTTCTCCCGACTGGGTTGCTAGTTTCAGCCGGAACCTTGGCCTTGGTTTTTCCAAACCACTTTCGTTTGGTACCTTTAGAAACATTCGAGGTACCAACATCACTACGACCCGCGGCCGTCTGAGTTTTTGTTGACAACATACCACTCCTTACCGCCTCATCGGTAAGCTTAGTGGTCAAAAGAATTGCACGTTTAAGAGTCGTTGGTTCGGCTGCAGTTACCATTCCCCGAATCTGGGGAACCAGTCCCTTAATATACTTCTCGATCAACACTGATTCTGTAGGAAACATATCGGGAAGTAAACAAGTGAGTTCATGAAAACGATGGGTATACGCTAAACAATCAGCCCCAATCATCGAGTGGTTCCAGAATTCCTCCTGGAGCTTTTGGATTTCAGTGAGTGGGCAGTACTCTGATCTAACCAGAGTTTTAAATTCACTCCAGCCCATCAAATCGATTGTAGCTGATCCCAACGTTTTTACCTGGGTATTCCACCAGGTCAAAGCTGATTCTTTGAAATAACAGGCAGCATAAGACACTTTATGCTCCTCTAAACACTGGCTGATTTTCAATTTGTTTTCCATTTCTTCGATCCACCTCAATAATCCAGCCGCTCCTTCCTTGCCAGAAAAAGTAGGAGGGTTACAGGAAGCAAAATACTTATATGTACATCCCTGTCTTGGTGGATCAGGAGCAGTTGTGGTTGTACCAGTGGTATGATGAGTTTCCGCATTGCCACCAGTAACAGTATGTTCGTTGATATTATGGCCTCCACCCAAACCCGTAGTAACATGAGGTTGGTGTTGTACCAAAACACCGCAATCAGTTAACTGTTCCCGCACGATTCGCGCTATCATTGCCTCATTCGTTTCAGATCCACTTGCATCTGCAGGTGGAGCAGTGTTCACTCTCGGGTTCAAAGGTGGAACAGTATTCGTTTCCAGATTAACCTGTGGATCTGGATTTGATTCAGTATTTACCGGTGGAACTTGATTCGACTCCGGGTTAATAAAGTTCTTGATAGACCTCTTAGCAGGTCGACCTCGTTTGGGAGCCATTATTCTGCTAACATGCAGAAAAACTCAGGTAAGTTTAAGAACATTAAAGATATAACCCGTTACATCACATAAATTCAGTCGCATTCAGTTACACTGAAAGTTTATATTGAAATGTGATTATAAGAAATACAGTATAACTACATGAATTTAGTCCAGATATGTTTTCGATACACACAGATCATACATATATTTGTAGTTATACTCAGTCCTGTTAATTCAAAAACATGTTAAAATATTTTACAGCTCACATTACTGTAACTTAGATATGTTATTAACCATGTTTTCGATATACAATCACTCAGGACCTTGAAATGTTGCCACACAGGACATTGAAATATTATCACACAAACATTTGATATGTTTTCACACAGACAATTAAAACGTTGTCATACAGACAATTGATATGATGCCACAAGGGACTTTGATATGTTGCCACAAGGGACTTTGATATGTTGCCACAAGGGACTTTGATACGTTTGTCACATATGAATGTTCTCACAACTCTTTTTCGTTATCTAGTAATTGGTCATATAAGTTTGATAATAACACACAAGTCGTACACAACACACCCATCACTCATTACACAGATAAATACATAACACAACCAGTTTATTAGCATTACCATAGTTTTATACATAGAAAGTTTTGATACAACCCAAAAGTTATAATACCCAAAACCAACAGCATCATACCCTACCTTTCACAAACTCGGGATCTGTATACACCAAAATATCCCGTACTCACAACTACTGATCAACCTATGTCACATAATATGTACAATAAGATCACAACTGCTCAGTCCCACGGTCACCCCTCACCGCAGGAAATACCATAAACCATCCAACACCATAGCTATAATGACCAACACTATAGCCACACATAGTAGCCTAGCCTCTAGGCTCATCATCTCAAATGCTCCCATCACTACTCCTCTCATCACCATCACTATCTGCCAAAATGCAGTTATCATCACATGAATCACTGTCCTCCTCATCCTCTCCTCGATCATCACCCGCCAAGCTTGCGTGCCAACATCCAGTGCATTCACCTGCTCCATCAACATCAGATGAGAGGTGAGTATCTCCAACACAGTAGTACGTGTGTCCTCTCCAGTAGCACGAGACTCCTGTAACTCTAATCGAGTCCCCTGAAGATCCAGAGTCACCTGACGAAGCTGCGCCCTAAACTCCGCCTGCTGTGAGGACTCTCCTACCTCATGTATGGCTTCAGGCTCATCTCTAGGCGCCATCTGTCGTCTGGGAGGAAGACCCGTTGTTTTGCGAGCCTGTCCTCGCATCCGTCTGAGTCCATCCCATGCTGGAGCTCTCGGTGGAGATGGCATAGGTGCTAGTACAGGTGCTGGTGCTGGTGCCGGTGGTGTCTGTGGTACAAGTGTATCAGCCTGAGAAGCAGCTGCAGATGCCTCCGATGGATCGGAGTCAGAACCCGAACTTGAGCTCGGGGTATCGTCTAGTATCACATAAGGAAACCGCTGAAATATGTATCTCTCTCCTTGATCTGCCATCACTATATAAACAGAATACTCGAATCAGTACCATGAAATAAATATATTGAATAATAACATTCAACATACACATGATATCCAACATTTCCCTATCCTAACACACTATTCGTTCCTTTAGTTATTAATGTTCCGCTTGAATTAAATCAAACTAGAATGCACACGTGTTGCGAATTTCAGTTATGCTGGCCACTCATAACTGGAATTTGTACCACCTGATTATTCTGGCTTCATTCAAAACAAGTTTTGTTCAATTGTTATGTTCGGTGCTCTCTGTGTAACTATACGAGCCTATGGTTATAGTCTAGGTCTCTAAGTCAACCTAATTCTCTATAACCTGTGGCTCTGATTCCACCCTGTCACACCCCCACCTCTCGTCACCTGAGATGATGTCATTCGTCACTCTGAGAAGGTTGCGGAAGCATAGTGGTGATGTCTCAGAGATGAGGTGTGACTTACTTGAACCAATATCACAGCACACAGATTATCTTAAAGTAAATTCATTAGCAAGGGTTTCGTCATCACAACCAAAATTACAGTTTACAACTAAATTTATTGCACAACTATCTTATTTAATTACAAATGTATGAAGTGCATCCTCACCGTATTGTCACCGTTGACCTGCAAAAATGTTTCATTTTGAAACGTCAGCACAAAGCTGGTGAGTTCGACAGTTCAGTTAAAACAATATGATATGATAAGTAATGTTCACAAAAAGTTCAGCTTTGGATAACCATGGGACCTGTATCTAGTTCCTTTCCGACAGTTGTTCGTTCACGAAGATACTACCCGTCGGTAAATATCTTAATGCCTCATTATCTTAATGTCTATCACTAACATTAAGAAGTGTTTTGGAAACAGGTACCAAACATTCACACAAGGGGAGATTCAATCCTCCCAGCAAATGGTTTGTCAGACAATATACTATTAGTGATTCCTGTTCGGCCCCACATGGGTTCACTAGATACTGTTCAAGAGATGAGGACTTTTGATACTGTGATAAAGATACTAACGGCAAAATCCCATGAAATCACACAAAAGTCACATGAAATCACACAGATATCAGTGATGCGTATCATATGTTCAGAAATAGTTTGCAGAGTTACCCCGATGTTTATAAAACAATAAAGAGAAAAGGGGTTGTACGAAACTCACCTGATGATATAAAGGTAGCAGAGTATCACCAAACTGATAGTACAAAGATGATTCTGCATTTAGTTATATTTAATGAATTATTAATGTTCTAGTTTACTGATTAGATCTTCCTGAACGTTCAATGTCAAAGACATTGCTTTGAAAGTCATCAAACTAATATTAAGTATTTAATTAGTTAATTTAATATCGTATCATACAATGTATGATAATGTAGGAACCTATACTGATTCAGATTCCTAATATGAAGTTGATGACATGTTTGATTAATCAGAATAATCTAGGATCAACCAAATAGTTAATGTTGTTGATTATAATGCTAAAACAGTTTCTAGATGATTTAATGGCTTAGGAATGATTAATCCTTGTTATTGATTACCCAAATATCATGAAATATCACAATGTAGTATCATAATAGGTATAATAACCATGTTTAACATACTAATCTGACTGTTATCAGAAACATCAGATAATTATTCCAGTGAGTATGTTAATGATTATGATTAGTTTGAAACACTTGGATTTAACCTTTGTATTTCAAAGATTAATCAAACTAATCACCTACATTGTTACAATCAAATGGTTTAAACCATTATAATCATAGTTATGATTTCATGAAAATCGGGCATTACAACGGATCAAAACAAGAATTTAGCCGTTAAAACTTCGTGTTCTTCGTTTATAATCAATCCTAGCCATCATCTAGGCAATAATCAACAATCCTAACTATCTCATTACATTCAAAATCAAGATCTAATCAATCAAAATCAAACCAGAAAGTTTAAACGGATCATTACCTAATCTGACGGATATCTGACTTCAAACCAACGATCAGAACTTGTAGAGATGATCCCTGGTACGATCGGTGACTTCTAGTGGCTTCAGATGTGAATTTTGTTGGTGTTTTGTGGTTGTTCGTCGCCTGAAAATGAAGCAGAAGCGAGAAGATGTATAAAGTTTACATCTTGCATGAAATCTGATGAAGTAGATCAGATTGTTGCACCGCCACATCCGTCGCGTACCGCTACCAAAAGCCAAAAGGGGCTTCGCGTACCGCGGAGAAATCCGGAGGAATCTTAGATATTTTTCAATCATCGCGTACCGCGGAGGATTTCCCGACCTCTCCATCGCGTACCGCGATGAGTCCGGTCGACCAATACTTAGTGATTTTTCTTCGTTTTTCGATTCCGGACAATCCAGGACTCCGTTTTGTGCACGGTTTTCGCCCACTTTCATCATTTCTCGCCTACTACCAATCTGTAACAATTACAAGTATTAGAACAACATGGATTTCTAGAACGATCAAATGTGCCCACGTCACTGATGACGTAATTCTCGTGCGCAACTGTCACAATGTCGGCCTGTGGAAGAACAAGATATATAACCAAATACAAGTCAAAAATATCTTTATATACATGTTTTTAAACAAACAATATATATATATAGTTGATCATCAACCTTAGCTTTCAACTTCCCTTGATTAATACGTATTTCAAAATCAAAGATGACGACCTAAGAAATTTGCGTTCTTCGAATTTTCTTCGAATTTTCTTCGAATGTCCTTCTGATATATATTCTGCTTCGACTCTTCAGCTTCTTTTACGTACTTTTCTAGTAACTAATTAAAGTACCTTTAATTATCTTTTTTTTAACGGCAGTCCCTTTCATTATTTGGATAAAGGAATTTGAACCGTCTAATCAATGTTTTGAAAACCGGACCGGTCGAACCGGGAACCGGTGATTGGACCGGTCTGGTTAGGGGTTCGGGGTCGTTTTTGGGTGAACTGGCCTGTCGAACCGGCGAACCACTGGGGGTGCGCACATGGGGATTTGCTCAGAAATTTCTGAAATTCCATATAAGGCTTGATTGTCTTCCGAGCAAGGTCGTTTACCTGCAAATTCACAAAAACAATAACCAGGACTATTTGTGAATGAGTTTGCATGTTATTATCATTATACCGGGGGAAATAATGTCGAATAATACGTATTTTAACGTATATCAGATAACATATGAGAAAATTTCTTGGGATACGAAGGATGACATCGTGATAAAATAGTATCAAGATGCCATCCCCCACGTATGCTAACATTGTATAATAAGACAAGATCTTATAAGACAATTTTATAGACTAGAGATCATGGCATCGTGTTCATTTCATTTTGATCATATCATTAGAACATATCAAGGATGATGTCATAATAACATAAGTTTCTTATATCATCCACTCACTGAATAACATAAGTGTATTAAGATTTGATCTTATAACACTATGTTTATACTATGGTGACATCTATGAGACTACATTTGTGATATCTATGAGACTATACATGTGATATCTATGAGACTATACCTGTGATATCCATGAGACTAAATGGTAATATCCATGAGAGTATAACTGTTATAGCTGTGAGATTTTCCTTAGTATTTCCATAAGATTAGATTAGATCTGATATTTATGAGACTAACGTGATTATGTGACTATGTTATTAGGAGGTTATGTGATTATGAGCCTATGTGATATGAGCCTATATGATCCGACAATATGAGCCTATATGAGTCTATGTGATGAGACAATATGACCCTATATAAGCCTATGTGATGAGACAATATGAGCCTATGAGACAATGAGACAATTTGATTTTTAGTCAACGTATTCCAACTATATCATTTATGACACGGGTGATATTAGTATCATAGTGTCTGCTAATTATCTCACCACCTCTATTCTGTAGACTAGCAGACTGAGAGACTAACCTCCCTCCTGTCATAAGCTTGTGACAAGTAGTTGTGAGGACTTGTGAAAACTAATGAATCATGATTGAATTGAGGACATTGTTGTGAAAATCGCGTTCGACGAATTACGTCATCAAAGAAACGAGCACATTTGATCGTTCTAGAAATCCACGTTAATTTAACAATTGTAGTTATTACCAATCGATAGCATGCGATAAATGATGAATGTGGGCGAAAACCGTGTGCAAAAACGGAGTACTGGAATGCCCGAGATCGAAAAAATGAAGAAAAGTTTCTAAGTATTGAACAATTGGACTCGTCGCGGTACGCTATGGCGGAGTTGAGGGTTCTCCGCGGTACACGACGCTTGAAAATATCTGAGATTTCTCCGGATTTCTTCGCGGTACGCGAAGCCTTATTTGGCTTCTCTTCGCGGTACGCGAAGGATGAGGCGGTGGAAAAAGTTGACAGCTTGGTTAAAAGATTAGATTTCTTCCTCATCATCATTTCTATCTTCTACTCGACGACACCACCACCACCTTCGAAAATTTCATCATCCAATCCATAAGAACTCAGTTTTGAAGCCTCTGGAACGTTTAGATCGCATCAAGAAACGTTTATACAAGTCCGGATCGTCTTTTCATCTGCAGAACTCCGTTTGACTAGGTAACGGTTCATTTTAACCTTCTAGTTTGATAATGATTGATGAAATCTTGTTTTTGAACGTAAAGATATAGTTAGGGTTGTTGATTATTGACTGGATGATGGCTAGGATTGATTATAAATGACAAACTCGAACTGTTAACGGGTAAATCCTTGTTTTGATCCGTTGTAATGCCC
Organism: Mikania micrantha; assembly: GCA_009363875.1. Taxonomy (NCBI): domain Eukaryota; kingdom Viridiplantae; phylum Streptophyta; class Magnoliopsida; order Asterales; family Asteraceae; genus Mikania; species Mikania micrantha. The sequence goes on along the minus strand of SZYD01001166.1, from coordinate 11,922 downwards.
GGTTTGCATGAAATCATAACAATGGTTATAATGGTTTAAACCATTTGGTTGTGACAATGTAGGTGATTAGTTTGATTAGTCTTTGACATGCAACGTGAAATCCAAGTGTTTTAAACTAATCACAATCATTAACATACTCATTGGAACGATTATCTGATGTTACTGATAACAGTCAGATTAGTATGTTAAACATGGTTATTATACCTATTCTAATACTACATTGTGATATTTCATGATATTTGGGTAACCAATAACAAGGATTAATCAATCCTAAGCCATTAATCTATCCAGGAACTGTTTTATCATCATAATCAATAACATTAACTAGCTGATTAATCTGAGATTATTCTGATTAATTAAACATGTCATCAACTTTGTATTAGGAACCAGAATCAGCATAGGTTCCTACATTATCATTCATTGTATGATATAACGTTAATTTAATTAATTAATTATTTAACATCAGATTGATGACTGTTAAGACAATGTCTTTGACATTGGAAGTTCAGAAAGATTTAATCGGTAAGTAAACTGTAAATAACTAATTTAACATAAATAAATGCAGAATCATCATATTATTACCAGTTTGTGTGATATTCTGCTATCAGTAAGATATGAGGTGAGTTTCGTACAACCCCTTTTTCTATTTAATGTTTTATAAACATCGGGGTAACTCTATAAATCCTTTTCTGAACATATGATATGCATCACTGTTATCTGTGTGATTTCATGTGACTTTTGTGTGATTTCATGGGATTTTGCCGTTAGTATCTTTATCACAGTATCAAAAGTCCTCATCTCTTGAACTGTATCTAGTGAACCCATGTGGGGCCGAACAGGAATCATTGATTGTACTATTGGCTGACAACCCATTCGTTGGGAGGGTTGCTCCTCCCCTGGTGTGAATGTTTGGTACCTGTTTCCAAAACACTTTCTTAATGCTAAGTAATAGACGTTAAGAAAATGAGGCATTAAGATATTTACTAACGGGTAGTATCTTCGTAAAACGTAAACTGTCCGAAAGGAACTAGATACGGGACCATGGTTATCTGGAACTGAACTTTTTGAGAACATATATATCATATCATAATGTTGTAACTAAATTGTCGAATTCACCAGCTTTGTGCTAATGTTTTAAACTTAACATTTTTGCAGGACAACAGTGACGATAGGGTGAGGATGCACTTTTCACATTTGTAATTAAATAAACCAGATTGTGTAATTAACTTAGCTGTACTGTTGATGTAATTACGAAACCCTTGTGATGTATTTATTCTAAGTTAATCTGTGTGCTGTGATATCGGTTCAAGTAAGTCACCCCTTATCTCTGAGACATCACCACTATGCTTCCGTGACCATTTCAGTGACATCATCTCAGGTGACGAGAGGTAGAGGTGTGACAATTGTGGTTGCCTTTGTGGTGGCTACAATGTGGTCATTTCAATTCTGATCACCTATTGGGATATAACTACGTGTCAAACTTACTCTCACCTCTTATTCAGATGTCAGTAATAGTAAGTTCCAATCTAATGAGTATACCACCATTAATAACTGTGGTAATCCACCATTTATAACTGTGGAGATTTGAACTCATAAAAACCTATTATGCGATGTTAATACCGTTGTGGGGTAATGACTTATCTTATGGGGAAAACCAACTGTGAATGAGCTGAGATGAGATGAAATGGGTATCTATAGCTTCAATACAGGTAGTATAACGTTCAGTTAAGTGTGTGGTGGGCTGGCGGCTTCATTCGTGATACGTATGCCCTATATATAAACATGCTTAGCTGGACGATATCCTATCTATAGGTGTAACTATAGAGAGGACCTTGGGATGAGATAATGCCAAATGAGACTAAGTAGGACTTGTGTGTGACAAGATATTTTGTGAAATATCAAAAACAATAGTTTTAAATTACAAAACTTATGAACTCACCAACCTAGTGTTGACTTTGTTTAAATGCATGTTTTCTTAGGTGACGAACACGTTTAGGTCAACAGCAATAAGGAGGCTTTAGCTAGTGGACTTATATAGAAGACCTAGCTACTTTTGTGTCGTGCATTAACTTTTGATAATGTATTTTGTGAATCATTTTTGTAAATCTTATGCAGATACAAGATATCAACTTTATGTTTCTTTTAAGTAGATTTACTTAGTTAAATTATGAACATGACAATGTAATTTAACTTTGTAATTCTATATCTATGTCATTTAGCATTTCTCATTATAAATCAGGTGCATTGTAAACAATCTGATCATTTGATTATCCCACGATATCGCGCCTCGAGACTATTCCGCCCGACGGGAAAGTCGATCAGCCCGCCGGCTCGGGTTGTGACACTAATTGCTACGAGCAGTGCGTTCAATTTGTGGATCAAAATTAGTGGTAAAGATCTACCAGAATACCTAGTATGCATGCAAACCTAAAGTTACCTGCACACTAACACAACCCGTGTAAATCTGAAAAATAAATAAAATAAAATGTAGTTGAAAGTAATTTGCGCACGACTCCCTGGCAACGGTGCCAAAATTTGATCGATGTCAAAGTAACAATCAAAAATAAGAGTTTTAAACTCAAGTCCTACTACCCTATTAGATAGGGAAGTCGGGTATCGATTCACGAGAAGTCAAGTGGAAACTACTTTCAAACACAAGTCACTTAACTAATTGCAATAAAAATTAACTTTGAATGGTTGAGTTTGTGATTTGAAAACAAAAATAAACTTCTAAAACTTAAAACAATTAATCAAAATATTTGTAAACAATAATTAAAAATGTGATCACTCCAGATTTCAAGTTAATCAAATAACTAGGTATACTTTGAATTGTCAATTGGAAACCACATAGACATAGCTTATGCTTGAATTGATCCACACCTATGATTTGAAAACCAATTAATGACCTTATTGACAAACGATAACTAGACCGATGTTGTTGATTTGGTTGATTATTGATTTCACAAAACCAATGATTATTAGAGCTTTGAACACCCAATTCCAGCAATTACCAATCCACTCAAACCATGAATGAATAAAAAGTAACAAACTTGAAATTGGAATTGCAAAGTAACTACAAATCGTTATGGTTTCACAACTAAGCAATACTAGAAAAGTAAATCAATGAAAAACTAATCCAATACCAATGTTTAACAATTCAAAAGAAACCCTAGCTATCAAACCTCACTATCCATCCGGAGACGATCACGAAGTGCTTAGCCGGACATTCCCGTGGTTGAATCTTCAATGTTCTTGATGAATTGCATGATTAGATCTTGATTCCTAGGATTGGATTTATGTTTGGATGCTTAAGAATGCTCCAAAATGCTCCTAGATACTCCAATTTTTCGTTCCCAAGTGATTCCCCGACTAGGGTTAACCGGGGGCTTAAATTCCTCGAAATGAACATTCCGGTCTGTGGAAGAACAAGGTATATAACCAAATACAAGTCAAAAATATGTTTATATAGATGTATTTAAACAAACAATATATATACACTTGATCAGCAACGTTAGCTTTCGATCTGCCCCTAATTGATTAATATGTATTTCAATGTAAAAGAAATTTGCATATCTTATAATGATTCTTCTTATATATATTCTTCTTCGACTCTTCAGCTTCTTTTACGTAGTAACTAACTAAAGTCCCTTTAATTACCTCAATATTGGAATTTGAATTGTCTAATAGTTACATTATTATATTGTCTTATCTTACTATACTAATAAACAAAGATATATTTTGTCACTTGTCATTTTATTACACCACTTTTGTCACATGTTAACTTTTTATTAAATTTATTTAATTCTCTCTTTTGCATTCTCTTTTTTATTAAATAATTATAATATTAAAAAGTTATAATATTATTTATCTTTTATTTTTTTAAATAATATGTTGGATCGGGTTGCTTAATCTAAACAACACTTCACAAGTATTTCTTATACAATCTAACAGATGCGGAATGTTCTGTTAGAATAATCTCACAAGCACTCAAAATGACAAAGTAATAATCCTTGAACACTAATAAGAACACACGAATAATTTCAAGCTCAAGGATATATTTCTCTCAAAGAAGTGTTTTTACAACATATACAATGGGAGGTTATATAGCCGAGGCTACAACCGTATACACTTAGGAATACAAGTTGGGTATACTAGACAAGTACATAAAGTAAAGCTTATTCTAGTATGTTGAGTGTCTTAACAGGCTAAGACACTCAGTCATGATCATTACATTAATAGACATTGACTTTACAAACGACTATTATATACAAAAGACATTTAATGTTGTTGATCTTCAAGGCTTCAGATGATCTTTTGCATTTAATGCAGCATGGGAGAGGTAAGGCGCTTTATCTGACTCATTACATGTTGTCTTTGTCTTTACTCAGACCAGCATGTCTTGTGTCAGTACCTTTTGTACTTATGAGAGTAAGCTGCTACAGTCTTTGTCAGAGGATAAACCTCGGAAGTCTTTGTCTTTAATGCATGTGAGGATTCCTCGGAAGCAGTTGTCTTGTATAACCTTAGGCAGGAATCAGTTATCCTTCGGAAGCAATGCTGCTTCCGAAGAATCACTTCTTCCTTCCGAAGGTTTTTATTCAAAGAGGTTCCTATACTTAGACAAAATAAGAAGTTTGGTGAGCATCAGCCTTATTAGTCTTTACATAATAATATTTTATTTTCTAGATAATCAAAGTTCAAAAAAATTCTTTAACAATGATTTTTTTATAAAAAATATAATAAGCTATAAATCAATGTTTTAAACAATAAGATTTTTACAAACCAATGACGTTTTTTAATTTATTTTAAAAACCAAAGTAAAAAATGATAGAAAACGTTACACTTTTAGTCCTTACATTTAACATTATATTTAAATTGAGTCTTTAAAATTAAATAATTACATAAATTATGTTTTTTACCTTTTTGATTTATAAAAGATAGTCTTTGATAAATTAAAAATTGAAACTTATCATCAATTAGTTAAAAGATAATAATTGTTACAAATCAAAAATATCACATTTCATTTATAGAGCAATTAAAGTTTTTTATTGTAATTTTATTACATGAAGTATTCATCAATATGTAAATTAATTATTTATTTTAAAATATCGTTTCATAAATTTTTTAAACTTTTATTATTAACAATTTAATATTTTAAATTAAACATGTGTAAATTAATTTTATTATCCGGTATGTTTAATATAAACATTTTATAACAGTGTGCGTAATTTTATTTCAAAGATTTACCGGCAAGTTACTACATACTTTTATCGTACCCCAAGCTCCAAATCCTCATATTTGACATATTTATACAACTTTGTAAGGAAAAATCCTATTTTTGACACATTCCTAAAAATACCCGTTTTGGACAAATTAGAGTAAATTTCACTTTTGGTTCTTTATGTTTACACAAAATTTCAGAGATAGTTCTTAAAGTTTCAAAGTGTCAAAATCAGTCCTTTAAGTTTTCAAATGTTGCAAACTCGGTCCTTTCTCCGTTAACGCCGTTAAGTATTAACAGAATAGGGGCATAAATGTCAAAAAAATCATCACTTTTGGTCCTTTATGTTTACATAAATTTTCATATATGGTCCTTTATTCTGTTAGTACTTAACGGCGTTAACGGAGAAAGGACCGAGTTTGCAACATTTGAAAACTTAAAGGACTGATTTTGACACTTTGAAACTTTAAGGACTATCTATGAAATTTTGTGTAAACATAAAGGACCAAAAGTGCAATTTACTCCAATTTAGCCCTTTTATTAATTTTCAATGTTTTGATGTTTTTGACCATGGAACTGAGCTTGCTTACTCTTACAAATGTTATATGAAGTAAAATCAACCAAATATAAGAATTAGAACTTATTGAATTGATAATTTCGCTTGAAAACTCAAGATTTTGGATTTTGGAATGCTTTCTTGAACTTGATTGCTACCCTATGCTTGGGCCACACTTGACCTTCACTTAAGATGCCATGAGAGGCTGTTTTCAGTTCAAGGAGGAGGAGGGTGATATTGTTATGGTTTTCATCTTTCTAGATGTTAGAATATGGAGCTTTGAAAGATGGACAGCTAGTCGAGGAGTCGAACCGAGAATTTGGCCACCCCTCCACAGGGTTGTCATCACTTCTCACTTTTCAGTCTTACTCAAGAACTCATTCGAAGCAGGCTATCTATCTCAATTGAGATAAGAGTAAGGCTTGTTTTCATTCTTTCCCCTAAGAACCCTGCTCAAATATTAGAATATACCGAGTAAATTTGTTTATTTGTTCTTCAATTCCTCTTCGCCGTTGTCTGTTCATTCAGATTTATTGTTTTTTGTTCATTCATATTTATTGTGAGCATTAGAGGTAGCTTGTAACCAATAGGACTTAGGAGATAGTCATCACTCCGTCAACTGTCTAAGATCTTTACCTTTTGAAGGTTCTTCTTGAAATAAGCATATCGAACATAAAGAGTCAGGCTGCTCTAACATATCATCATAGCCCAAACCCAAAAGAATTCTTTAAACATAGCAATGAGATCCAAGTATTTATGTACATACGGCAATATAATCGTCTCATTCGGTCATTCAAACATTAAAACAAAGCCAACGTTTGCGTTAACCCAATCGGGGGCTAATGGCTGAAAACTCAACTCGTCTGATTTGGTCATTCACAGACTAATTGATTTACACTTTTTTTATGATTTATGATTCGATTCTATTTGAGAGTCGAGAAAAATCGCATTCTCCATAAAAATCAAGATTAGAAGAGAGGAAAACTTAAAACTTCAATTGTGTACTTCTACCAATGAGGCATTGCCTCAATGGTACCTAAGATTCTTTCAAATGGGAGGTCTTGGGTTCAAATCCATCCTGCAGTGAAAAACGGGTCTGAGGGGGATTAGGAGGTTTTCCCAGTGGGGTTTCCTTCTGTGGTGGTTGTGGTGGCTCATGGGAGGTCCACGTAACTAGACCTTGGTGACATGGCCTGGAAACTGTGGGTTCACGCGACTGATACCTTTATCGTTCAAAAAAAGTTGCGTACTTCCGAAAACCTACAAACGGAAGTTTAAACACAAACAAACCAATGAGGCATTGCCTCAACGGTACCCCAATATTCTTCCAAATGGGAGGTATTGGGTTCAAATCCATCCCGCAGCGAAAAAGGGGTCTGAGGGGGTAGGGGGTTTTCCAGTGGGGTTTTCTCCTAGGGTGGTTGTGGTGGCTAATGGAGGTCTAGGTAACTAGACCTTGGTGACATGACCTGGAAATAGTGGGTTCACACGATTGAGACCTTCGCCGTTCAAAAAAAAATAAAAAATGCAAACAATCAAGAAGATATGCATATCTTCAAATATTACAAAAGCCAAAGAAACAAAGTCAACCATAAAATGCAAACCATAATTAATTTGCAACCATTACACATAACCTATAGCGACCAACTGTTTAATTAGTAAATTTAACGCAAACTACAATAACATATTAATACCATATCATCTTAAAATAAATAAAAAAAACATACAAGAAACATGTTTCAAATGAAATTTCTAAGCTTTCCAATCCCTAAAAACTCTACTTCAACACTAAGACTATCATTCAACAAGAAGCCATTTTTCCCGTTAATGAGTTCACTCAACAACATAAAAGTTTGAAAGCCCTTGTTATCCGAGTTGCAAAACCAAATATTGAGTCCTGTAAAGCATAAAGTGCAAAATTCATTAAAATACAAATCATCAATAGCAAGTACAAAACAATAATAAAAAAAAATCAAAAAATTGAATTGAAGAATTCAAGCCCTGTTTTTGTATTTAAAAAAGCTAAACTTCTACTTTTTTCTAGTCACAAGAAAAAATCAAGTTCATTAAAACTGTTAATAATTCAAGAGATAATATAATATATTCCCTTATTAAACATCAAAATTACATATATCCCCAATGTTAAACTAAAATTACAAATATCCCCATGTTCCAAAATTGCCCCTTAGTAAGGAGAAATACGTAAGTTCTTTATGGTTAGTTTATTAAGGGTAAAATAGGAAATACATAATTTGTTTTTTAATGAAATGGATAAATATGTAATATATTTGGTTTATAAAGGAGAAATATGTAATTTACTTTTATGATTGGGTAAATATGTAATAAATGGTTAGGAAGGAGATATATTGTAATTGACCCATAAATCAAAGACCCAAGAGAACCACATTCCAAGATAACAAACCGACCACTTGAGAGACTTTAGAGCCAAAGAGGCACCATATCTCGTACTCATTGGGACAGTAAAAATCTAACAAATCTCAATACACAAAGAACAGACCAGAAAATAATCAAAACCTAATAATAAAACATCCAAAAACGACACTCAAATACACATTGAAGTGCGTTAACAAACACGCCCAACGAAGATGTGGATCACAACTGTGAAACATAGTGCATCCATGGCCAAGCACCACAAGGGAATACATAGAAAGTGGTCTCAAATGGTTAACATGTAACAATTTATGCATCAATTGTACACATAAAAAAAGGAGCTAAACAGTTTTTTTAGCTCATAATAATGAGTACTTTTGCAAATATGTAAATTACCTTGCACTATATCGCTTTCAGTAAACGGACTTTTAATCCGAATTTTGAAGTCTGCAAAAACTTTCCATCCATTTGGAAGCGACATGGCATCATGTACTCCTAAAAAGATTGACAAATGTGTACCTATACCTAAACCGTATCCTTTGGAAAATAGTGATAAGTTCCTAGAGTCAAAATACATTAATTAGAACCTTGAAAATCTAATGCTTTATTGATTAAAGAAAATAAAAAAAAAATCCAAATGAAATCATTATAGATTACGATAATTGTACCACTTGACTTTGCCAATTTTGAAAGCATCTGAAAACAAGACCTCCTCTGATAAAGTTGAAAATTTTTAATGGTCCAAGTGAAAGTATTCATAGTTGGTAGAGGCTTTGTCATCAACAGGCACCGATCTAGTCGTGTAAACTGGGGAACTTCAATAATCTCAACTCCAAAGACACATGAATCATTGAAAAGGTACCCATTTTTACTTTCCATAAATGACTTCGTCGATATTAGTTTATCAAAACCCCATGCTGTCGTCTTCTCATTAAACTTTGTCCTGTGCCCATTCACATCTACAAATAGGTACATTCAGAAAATATCCATGCGTGCATTAAAAAAGAAAGCACTTACCTTGAAAGGTTACATAGTTGTTCTGTATATGATCATAAACAAAGAAACTAACATCAACACAGACATCCCATCCTTTTGAGTCACTCCCAGTGTCACAAATTACCACATGCAGAGAAATGTGATCGCCCTTGTTTGGATGTATATCTAGTCTCCTGATCAATCATGAAATTAACGATGTTAAAGAGTCAGATATAAGCTTCATTTAATTTCAGTGCTGAAAATTAGGGTTTAAAACAGAAAGGTGACCATTTATGACCACTGGCATCAAAAACATCAGATTCAATCTTGGACTTTTTAGCTTCATAAAGAATGGAAAAGGACTCGATCTTGAGCATATAGTGTGCTGGTTCACGTTTTCTTTCTCTCGAAATGAACATGTCGGCCTACCTGCAGAAGAACAAGACATATAATTGAACACAGTCAAAAATATCTTTACAAGTATTTAAACAAATAATACATACCTTTGATCATCAACCTTAGCTTTCGATCTAATTTATTAATATGTATTTCAAAATCAAAGATTACGACCTAAGAAACTGCGTTCGTAGAATAATTCTTCTGATCGATATATATTCTGTTTCGACTCTTCAGTTTCTTTTACTTTCTCGTAATTTTAATTCCCTTTAATTATCTCCATAGGGGATTTGAATCATCTAATAATTACTTTATTAGGGGGGGTTGAAATTGTTATTATTACCTTAAATTTTTTAAATAATATTACATTACGTATTAATATAAACATTTTTTAAATAGTGTGCATAATTGTATTTCAAAGATTTGCCGGCAAGTTGCTAGATAATACATAAAGTTAAAAATAAAAAAAAATATACCAATTGCTTCATACTAAATCTGTGTTCTTTTCTCTATATGTCACATGTAAATATGTCATTGATTTTACTATTGAATAAAAAATTACAGCCGTTGCTTTTTGTTCTTTCCTGATGATTGTGGGTTATCATTGAATAGCTTGTTATTTCTTCTTTTCTAAGTATTCCTTAAACCATATTACATTACATGACACCTCTGACCATCTTACTCTAATCTCTACAAAACAAACTCCCTGATCAAAGATGAGTGTCAGCCTTGTTCCAATCAGCATAAATATAAATTTATATCAGCCATGAAAACATACCGAAAATGGGAGCGGCGGAGCGGAATGAGGAAGAAGACGAGCGACGGTGAGAGGGAAGACGAGCGGCGGAGCGGAGGGGAAGACAAGTGGTGGAAGCGAAGACGATTGGGAGGATCGGCAGACCAACGATTAGGGAGAATCTGGAATGTTGAAGACAACTTTAAGGGTTGGAGACTTCGGGCGATGGCAACGAGGATTTAATTTTGAAAATTAAATTGTGAGAAGTAAGGTATATATATACTAGTTATTAAACAGACCGGCGATTAGGGAGAATCTGGAATGTTGAAGACAACTTTAAGGGTTGGAGACTTCGGGCGATGGCAACGGAGATTTAATTTTGAAAATTAAATTGTGAGAAGTAAGGTATATATATACTAGTTACTAAGCAGACCGACGATTAGGGAGAATCTGGAATGTTGAAGACAACTTTAAGGGTTGGAGACTTCGGGCGACAGCAACGGGGATTTAATTTTGAAAATTACATTTGTGAGAAGTAAGGTATATATATACTAGTTATTAACTCACGTATTACATGGATTTAATATAAACTATTAATATTTAGTAATGAAAATTTTGCTATTATAAAACGATATTTTTATATAAAATGATAAATTTACATATTAATAAATATTTAAAGTAATAAAAACTTAGTTACTATACAAATGATATATGACCCTTTAATGTATAACAATTGATATCTTTGAAATTATTAACATTAATTATTAAGTTAAACGATCCAATTTAAAAATAGCGTTAAACATAACGAAGCAGAAGTGCAATTTTATCTATCATTTTTACTACTCAGTTTTAAATATTTTTAGAAAATGTCGATTTTTATAAAAATCTCATTGTTTAAAACGCCGGTTTATAGTATATTTTATTTTAAAATACCATTTTAAAATAACTTGTTTTTTACATAATTTTTTTGTTTAAATAAAATATTTCTTATTTTAAAAAAATTATATTTTAGAAAATTCCGTATTTTCTAAAAAATTTTAAGTGTGTTTTATAATAAAAAGATAAATAATATATTGGTTATTACTATTATAATTATTAAATAAGATAAATATTTTTTTAATAAATGATAGAATATAGTTATTTAATAAAAGAGAATTAAGTGAAATGATAAAGAATTGACAAATGACAATACTCATGTAAAAAGATGACAAGTGGCAAAAATGTTATCGTTTATATTATATATATATATATATATAATGGGAATGATCAAATATTAACCCTCCCTTATAGCGTTAACCGCTTAACCCTAGCGTTTTTTGCCCGAATCTTAGTTTTTTTTCATGGTTTTTATTATACATAATAGGGGGTTTCTTTTTGTGTTTTTGCTATTCATCACCGTTTAGAAGTTATAGTAAGTGTAAGTTAGTTACACCTACTTACATTTACTTCATCAGATAGGATTGTAAGTAACTGTAAGTAACTTACACTTACTACAACTTTTAAATGGTGATGAATTAGCAAAAACCCAAAAAAGAACCCCCTATTTATGTATAATAAAAACCAGAAAAAAACTAAGATTCGGGCAAAAAACGCTAGGGTTAAGCGGTTTACGCTATAAGGAAGGGTTAACAATGGAACCTTTCCCTA
>SZYD01001165.1:0-72387 GCA_009363875.1 Mikania micrantha | reverse complement strand
ATTCAGTGTGGGATCTGAGAACAAAAATCATAATCAAGAATTAATTATTTCATTGTGAATCATAGAAATTCTAAAGATCAAGATCAAGAGACTCAAGAAATCAGAAAGCATAAATGTGTGTGAATCATTGTAATAATGAAATCATTACAATCAAATGAAATCATTAATATTGAGAGTCAAGGTGGATGTCAGTTGTATAGGGAATCAAGACCACGTGTAACACACATAAAGTCCCTCCAGGTATAGTAGACTCTTGTAGTCAAGCTAGATGGGCAATAACGTGAACTATCAAATGAAAATCAATATCAAAAATCAAGAGAATCAAAGAGATCAAGAATCAAAGGATATCCGTAAAGTCCCTTCAGGTACAGAAGACCATTGGGTCAAGCTGTATGGGCATCATTAAAACCCGGCATGCTCAGGTATACTCCTTGTGAGTTATGCCTGATATGGATCATTTGTGAGAGGTTACAACTTGGACAACCACCAAAACTAAGTCTAATTGATTGAGTTAAACAAGACCCAATCATCATGTCTTAGTTACATTTTAAATGTTTATTTATTGGTTTAATTAAATATTTAACATTATATTTCTATAATTGCTTTGGGAAATCATGTAACTATGATGAATTCAAGGGGATCAAAGGTAGATCGAATTGTGGAAATCAAAATCTAAATCAGAGGTGAATGGAGTGAAACGCTTAATTATCATTAATAACAAATATGTTAAGCAGTCCGGTATGTGGTGGGACGGTGGCTGGGGCTTGTCCCTACATATGCCCTATATATAAGCATACTTGATTGGATAGCATATGTGGTTGTTGATGAGGTTAAGGTTGTCACTTCGGGGGAATCAAGGTAAACATTTTCAGGATAATCAAATGCTATGAATCATATGTCATGGAATCAAAGTAGTGGAATGAAATGCTTAATTATCACCAGTAACAATATATCATGTGGTTTAGTATGTGGTGGGACGGTGGCTGGGCGGGCGGTAAGTTTGACCCTACATATGCCCTATATATAAGCATACTAAGCTGGATGGTATAGGTGGTTAATGGTGAGGTTAAGGTTGTCATTAAGGTTATTCAAATTCATTTTATACAACTTAATGAACTCACAACCATGTGTTGACTTTATTTTGCATGACTTCTCAGGTGACGAACAGGTCAACTGAAGAGTTATATCTTTGGACTAGGTTATCAGATAGAGGACCTAGCTTTTGGACCTGCATATTTTGAAGCATCATTAAACAGTTATTTTGTATATCTTGTGTAGATACAAGATAAAAGATTTATGATGTGATAGTAGATTTACAATGTTAAATTATAAACTTAACTGATGTAATTTAACTTTGTAATTCTATTTTATTTTAGTAAGTTTCTCACTTATATATATCATGTGCAATGTAACAATCTGATCATTTCGATTATCACTCACGATATCGCGCCACGGGAACATTCGGCCCGACGGGAATCCGATCCTACCCCGCCGGCTCGGGGGTGTGACAGATTGCTATCAGAGCCATGGTTATAGAGAAATATAGGTCACTTACTTAAATGGTTTGGCCTAGACTATAACCTAGGGACCCTGCATGTAGAGAAGACAGGATTTAGGAATTTACTTGCATACTGTCTTCCGTATTTGATCATTGCACTAACCGATAACTTTATTGGTAATGATCAGAATGCCGCCGAGGAGACAGCCTACCTTGATACAGCTACCACCACAAGACTTGGCTCCACACTCCTCCACACCGTCACCAAATGATTCACCACCACCACCTCATCCCCCTCCTCCTTTGATTACTCAACCATCTGGCTCGGGCACGACACCGACTCTGGATCCTGCCACTATCGCCATGATGATTTTTCTAAGTAACCAGATGACAAACCAAATGAAGGAGGCGATACCGGAGATGTTCCTTCGTCTCCGCAACGAAATCAACAACACTGGCAACTCATCAGGGGAAGCCAGTGGAAATACTGGAGGTTCATCCCATTACTCCTACAAGTCCTTTGTAGGATGTAAACCACCCAGCTTCAGTGGGTCTGAAGGAATATTCAATCCTTATCCTGCCACTATCGCCATGATGATTTTTCTAAGTAACCAGATGACAAACCAAATGAAGGAGGCGATACCGGGATGTTCCTTCGTCTCCGCAACGAAATCAACAACACTGGCAACTCATCAGGGGAAGCCAGTGGAAATACTGGAGGTTCATCCCATTACTCCTACAAGTCCTTTGTAGGATGTAAACCACCCAGCTTCAGTGGGTCTGAAGGAATATTCAATCCTTACGAAATGATCAGTAGAAGTAGCTGATGGTAAATTGATTGTGACTAAGCACATTTTTAAAGAATGCACTTTAGAGCTATCAGGCCATAAATTTAATATTGACCTCATGCCGGTTACACTAGGCAGTTTTGATGTCGTAGTGGGCATGGATTGGTAGTCTGAAAACCAGGCTGAAATCATTTGCCACGACAAGGTTGTACGCATACGTTTCCCTAGCAGAGAAACTATAGACATCATCTCGTGCATGAAAGCTCACAAATGCTTACGAAAGGGATACACTGCCATTCTGGCGCTTATCACCGACAAGACAGAAGAGGAGAAGAGAATAGAAGACATCCCAGTCGTATGCGACTATCCCGACATATTTCCTGAGGATCTACCAGGACTCCCACCACCTCGACAAGTGGAGTTCCGCATAGATCTTACACCGGGAGCAGCACCAATCGCATGAGCACCTTATCGACTTGCACCTTCCGAGATGCAGGAACTGTCCAATCAACTCCAGGAGCTGTTGGACAAGGGTTTGATTAGACCAAGCTTCTCATCTTGGGGAGCTCCAGTACTATTTGTGAAAAAGAAGGATGGTACATTCCGTATGTGCATTGACTACCGTGAGCCAAACAAAGTAACGATCAAAAACCACTACCCCTTACCTCGGATCGATGATCTGTTCGATCAACTACAAGGGTCAAGCTACTACTCTAAGATTGATCTGCGATCTGGGTACCATCGACTGAGAATTCAAGAGGAAGATATCCCCAAGACTTCTTTTCGCACACGGTATGGCCATTATGAGTTTTTGGTCATGCCCTTTAGGCTGACAAATGCACCCGCAGTATTCATGGACCTCATGAATAGAGTGTGCAAACCATATCTGGATAAGTTTATCATTCCCTTTATAGATGATATTCTCATATACTCCAAAACCCAGGAAGAACACAAAGAGCATCTTCAATTGGCTCTTGAACTGCTACGACAAGAGAAGCTGTACGCTAAACTCTCAAAGTGCGACTTCTGGTTTCGAGAAGTCCAATTCTTAGGTCTTGTTGTGAATGAACAAGGGATACATGTGGATAAATCTAAGATAGAGGCGACCAAGAACTGGGAAGCACCAAAGACCCAAACTGAGGTGCGAAAATTCCTAGGATTGGCCGGCTATTATCGACGATTTATCGAAGGATTTTCAAAGATAGCCCAACCCCTTACAGCCTTAACCCATAAGGACAAGAAGTATCTCTGGACTGACAAACAGGAGGATGCATTCCAACTTCTCAAGCAGAAGCTCTGTAGTGCACCTATCTTGTCTCTTCATGAGGGAACGGATGACTTCATAGTATATTGCGATGCCTCAATACAAGGACTCGGCTGCGTGCTGATGCAACGAGACAAGGTGATCGCATATGCTTCTCGACAACTAAAAGCCCACGAGAAAAACTACACCACTCACGACTTGGAACTTGGAGCCGTGGTATTTGCACTCAAGATCTGGAGACACTACCTGTATGGTACAAAGTGTACGATATACACTGATCACAAGAGTCTCCAACCCATATTCGAGCAGAAGGAATTGAACATGCGACAACGTCGCTGGCTCAAACTCCTAAACGACTATGAGTGTGCTATCAAGTATCACCCGGGAAAGGCCAACGTTGTGGCCGATGCCCTAAGTCGGAAAAAATACTTCGAAACCCAAGAGGGTACGAGCTTTACAGCTTACCATCCATCCCAATATCCCTGAACAGATACGCAGTGCCCAGGTGGAGGCACTTAAAGCAAAAATCTAGCGGCAGAATCACTGAGGGGAATGGAGCAACAACTTGAAGTAAAAGCCGATGGATTACATTATTTCATGGAACGTGTCTGGGTTCCACATCACGGAAACTTACGAGACCTTGTGATGGACGAGGATCACAAATCCCGATATTCCATTAACCGTGGGTCTGATAAGATGTATCATGATCTGAAGGTACTTTACTGGTGGCCACACATGAAAGCCGACATTGCCACCTATGTGGGCAAATGCTTAACTTGTGCCAAAGTCAAGGTCGAGTACCAGAAACCCCCTGGATTACTCACACAACCCGAGATCCCCATGTGGAAGTGGGAACAAATATCCATTGACTTCATTACCAAATTACCCCGTACTCCTAGTGGATGTGACACTATTTGGGTAATTGTGGACCGACTGACTAAGTCAGCACATTTCCTTGCAATCAAGGAGAATGACAAGATGGAAAAGCTAGCCATAATCTATGTCAAGGAAGTGGTCTCGCGACATGGAGTGCCAATTTCCATCATTTCTGACCTAGACGCCCGATTCACTTCAAACTTCTGGAAATCACTACAAAAGTCGCTTGGCACGCGGTTGGATATGAGTACGGCATACCACCCACAAACTGATGGCCAGAGCGAACGCACGATACAAACCCTTGAAGACATGCTACGAGCGTGCGTAGTGGATTTCGGAAATAGCTGGGATACTCACCTACCGTTAGTGGAGTTCTCCTACAACAACAGCTACCACACCAGCATCGAGGCAGCGCCTTTTGAGGCCCTCTATGGCAGGAAATGTCGATCACCCATCTGTTGGGCGGAAGAGGGCGACAGTAAGCTCACTGGCCTGGAACTTGTACACGATACTACGGAGAAGATCGTGCAAATCAGAAACCGCATGGCATCAGCTCGCGATCGTCAAAAGAGGTATGCCGACAAACGCCGAAAGCCTCTGGAATTTCAGGTAGGAGATAAGGTCCTTCTGAAAGTTTCGCCATGGAAAGGCGTCATTCGTTTTGGCAAACGAGGCAAACTGAACCCACGGTATATTGGACCTTTCGAGATCCTGAAAAGGATTGGTCCGGTGGCATACCAACTCAACTTACCAGCCGAACTCGACGGAGTTCACAACGTATTTCATGTCTCAAACTTGAAAAGTGTCTATCTGACGAAACACTTATAGTTCCACTGGATGAGATCCAGGTGGATGAACAACTATGGTTCGTGGAAGAACTGGTAGAGATCATGGACCGAGAGGTCAAACAACTCAAACAAAGTAAGATCCCGATTGTTAAAGTTCGATCGAATTCGAAACGCGGACCTGAATTCACGTGGGAGCGTGAAGATCGGATGATGCGCAAATATCCCCATCTCTTCAAACAGCCAACGTCGAACGCCGACAACAACGAATAAATTTCGGGACGAAATTTCCTTTCAACAAGGGGATGATGTGACAACCGGAAAATTTTGCTTCTCAAACACTTTTGCTTTTCAAACACTACCAACAACAACCAAATTTCGGGATGAAATTTCTTTCAACAAGGGGATGATGTGACACCCGGCAATTTCAGGTAAATTGCGACTCTTACATTCTTTACAGTTCACATTCATACTTATTGCATTTCATTTAATTATGTTTAATTAGATGAGTCAAACACACACAACTGCGAAACGATAGTTTGAGGAATTATTGAGTCGTACATTGCACATTAGTTTTGGAAAACAAGTGTGGCAAACACAAAAACAATTGGATTGTGCAAGTACATCTTGATTATGGTTAATCAAGCATGCAAACGGTTTGTAGCAACGAACACGAACTGTTGAAGATAATTCGAGGAATTATCAAAACACACACACGAGTCTCACGAACGTTGGTGATCAAACCTATGTACTATTATATGATTATGTGCTAAACATGCGTTAGATGTTTATGATAAACGTTAGGAATCGAGTACGAGCGAAATCGAATCATCGAAATCGAAAAACAAGGAAATGGACCTGTCGCGGTACGCGACAACCCCATCGCAAAAGAGCTCGCGATACGCGAAGCAAACCGGGAGTCGAGACTCCCGAATCCCATCGCGATACGCGAAGATAAATTTTTATCGGCCTTCGCGGTACGCGAAGCCCATGCAGATCAAATTTCTTTTAAAAACCAACCCCCTTCATTCTCAATCGGTTTCTCTCCGACTTCTTCAAACTCTCTCACCCATTCTCGACTTAAAGCTTCTGAAATCATCACCCAAATCCTCTGGATCAACATGGGAGTTATCTATATGCATTCCTTGGTGATTTGAAGTCATTGGAGCCTTAGAAGCTTGGAGGAGAAGACAAGGAGCTTGGAACGACCAACAAACCAGTAGTGTATCACCATCAGGAGCTGTCCGAGCTTGAATCTGTAGCTCAAAGGTAGTTTTAAACATTTTCCTAGTGTTAGATCGTACATGCAATGGGTAAAAACCCACATGCAACTCCATATGGTTATTGTGCTCAAATTTGTTGGTGATTTGATGAGTATTTGTTTTGGATTTACTGATTTTATAGTTTAGAAATGTTAGGATTGAGTATTGGGTAAGTTAGGATTGATTTGGTGATGATTTGAGCAAACTTGCCATAAAAGGAAACTTTTATGTGCAAGTTAGACATGTCTAGATGTTGTTAAATGCATATTGGAGTGTTTAGAAACACATTTGGATGTTTGATTCTGGCAAAAACTTGGTTTTGTATAAACTTGCTATTTATGCAAACTTTTAAAAATCAAAAGAGGGCTTTTGATGTTTTAAAACGTTTTGATGAACTTTGAGCATTGGAATATGCTTAGAAATGATTTCTAACATATTTGGAAACTTTGATTTGTGAAAACGTGTTTTAAAATGGATACTTTCCAAATAAGGAAACTTTATTTGGGCAAAACGGCATAAATAGTGATTTATGCGCAAACGACATGTTTTAAGGGTTTAGACGTATTTTACAAACACATTAGAAGTGTTAAATTTATTAAATGGGATTTCATAACCATATTATCCTAAACTAAAAACTTTCTAAAAATGATAACTTGTACGATTAGGGTCATAGGATGCATGTAAGTGTCCTACTTGTACTTATGACACATTGGTGGTCATAACACAACAAATCGTGTTGCCAACGATTCGTCGGGTCTCACTAGTCAACACGCACACACTCGGTTGAGCACACCGACACATGGAGTTGGATGGGATACAACGTACCACAAAACACATACTCACACCTATATGGTTATAGGTGCATACTAGCAGGTGCTAGCTCTCGCAGACGCGAACACACTCACCGCCGGAACTACTCTATCTATTAGGTGAGTTCACGGCCCCTTTTTACTTTTCTACCTTTGGGGGATAAAACATTGCATGCTAAACTGTTTTATAAACAGCAACTCATTTCATTTACGTATGAACATGCTTTATCATATGTGTATATGTGTGGACCACATCACAACTAAAAGACCTCACGATACTCCACAGACCGTTACTAGCGCGTAGCGCCTACCGTGGTAATCGTGAATAGTACTATTTGGGCCTGACAAGCCCCACCCATCGCGCCTGGGAGGCCAACTCGACTGGAGGTCGAAATGGGTGCAATATTGACCAACACTTTGCCGTTGTCTGGTGATGGACATGGTGGGAGGCACAGCTGTCAGCTTCGGTACGACCCCGCATGTAATATAATTGTAATGACTAGCTATCAATCGATACTACATTGTAATGATATGTAAATCACAACTGTTACTTTAAACATTGGATGTTTATTGCTTACAAAAAACTTGTGTTCTCACCAACCTTTGTGTTGACCCTTTACTCGGATGTTTTCTCAGGTAACTAAGGCACGCGCACAAGGAATAGGATGCTAGGCTGGAGTCGCATGCATCTGTTTAAGTGTCTTAGTTTATTAAACATTGTTATGATTTGGTTGTGTTATTTATGTATTGTCAAACTACTTTAATCGCTTCCGCAACTGTTATTACCTATCACTTTGAAAACCGTTTTAGTTGACGCTTCCGCAACTGTTCAACTATATATGTTTGATATTATCAACTTTACTTCCGCAACTCTAATTTTACAAAACTGTTTTATCCAAGTTATTGGGTGTACCTATGCAATCAGACATGTAGGTCTCGCAACGTTGTGTGACCGGAGACTGCGATCCTGCAAGATCAGCCAGCCGTCGCGCCCCCGTCCGGGACGGGAGGGCCAGGGTGCGACAGAAATCGAGCAGAATCAAGAGCCAAAGCTCTGATACTATTTGTGGGACCAACTAGGAGCCCGGAAGCAATACGATTCCAATGGAGATTTGCTCGACAGCCTCTGGAATAGTGTGGAATCCTATTCCAGGGTTTTCCAATAGAAACCAACCGAAACCATGGTGATCCGAAGGTAAAAGATGAACGTTTGAAGCTAGATCAAAAACCACGGATGGAGAATCGAAATTGGACAACAAGAACCGCACAAATCTTCTATGGTTTGACACTGGAGTGCTCTGGGAAGAAGAAGGGCTTGGAAAAGTTAGGTTTGAATCAGTTTGAGTTTGTATTTATTGACTGTCAGCAACTCATTCGGCTAATTACTCAGCCAAATGAGCTTGAACCAGCAAATGAGTCATACTGGTGACTCATTCGTTCGCCCTAGTCATTCTGTAGGCATTCATTCGGCCGGATGGCTTCATTCTCAGAGTCTTTCGTCCGAATGGGTCTATAAATCATATTAAATCAACTTTAAACATAATCAAATACTTGTAAACTAAAATAAAAATTAAGAATAAGATAGAAATACTAATTTCATTAATGATAAATTTATACATCAAAAGATCATATACAACTGAACTACAAAACTGAACTAAGGACATTTGTGCACCAACAAAACATCTAAAAATCTTTTTAAGATTTTGTTAGTTTGTTAAACATTCATAAACATTTATAATTTTTTTTTATTTTAGACATTTATAGATGATTATATAAATATTCTAAATGTTGATTTCATATATTCAATTACAAACTTTTAATTATCATTCTCATACTTATTTTCACTTTAATATTATGAATTCATTTATTTATTACAAAAGTCTTACAACACATACATTCTTTTTACATATTTTAATCTTTTATATACAAGGACAATGGTTCACATATACATTAAGAAAGAAAGATCTAAGTTAAAACTTTCTCTATACTTAGTTTGATTTTTGATTCATTCATACGTATATAAAATCAAGCATTATTGGGAATTCTAATTCAAGAACATGTGAGTTTTCTTATACTCCCTTTTTACATTTTTGTAATCTTTGGGATGTTGCACATGTCATATCAAACAATGTTATTCTAGAGTCATAAAAAATACTATAATGCAATTCTATAGTTTAATTTAGAATTAGATTTGAATTGTTATGTGTTACCTACTTGTTATGTCTTTTCACAATGTGAACTCTGTTTAAGACATAGCAAGCAGTATATACTGCGTCAGCCCAGAAGGATAGAGGTAATCCTGAGTCTGCAAGCATGGTTCTTGCAGCTTCAATAAGTGTCCTATTCTTTCTTTCCACAACTCCATTTTGAGCAGGAGTTCTAGGAACACTAAATTGTCTAAGGATTCCTTTGGAAATGCATAATTCATCAAGAACATGATTCTTGAACTCTGTACCATTATCACTCCTGATTACCTTGACAGGAAAGACCAAATTGTCTTTCAAGTTGAGTGATAAAGGCTTTTATTTTATCAACAGTCTCGTCTTTGTTGAAGAGAAAGAAGGTCCAGCAAAATCTTGAGTAAATCATCCATAACAACTAAATATTATCTATTTCTAGCCAAGCTGGCTACCTTCACTGGACCGAACAGATCCATATGAAGCAAAATGAAATAGTTAGTTGATTTGGATTCCTCAATAGACTTATGTGATGATTTATGTTGTTTCCCCTTTAAGCAAGATTCACACCGACCTTCAAAGTGAAATTCTTTAGAAAGCAACCCACTTACTAAATGTTGATTTCATATAATCAATTATAAACATTTAATTATCATCCTCATACTTATTTTCACTTTAATATTATGAATTCATTTATTTATTACAAAAGTCTTACCACACATACATTCTTTTTACATATTTTAATCTTTTATCTATAAGGACAATGGTTCACATATACATTAAGAAAGAAAGATCTGAGTTAAAACTTTCTCTATACTTAGGTTGATTCTTGATTCATTCAAACGTATACAAAATCAAGCATTATTGGGAATTCTAATTCAAGAACATGTGAGTTTTCTTATACTCCCTTTTTACATTTTTTTAATCTTTGGGATCTTGCACATGTCATATCAAACAATGTTATTCTAGAGTCATAAACAAATACTATGATGCAATTCTATAGTTTAAGTTAGAATTAGATTTGAATTGTTATGTGTTACCTATTTGTTTGTATATCTATGTGTTATTATTATTGGATTATCATATACAATACGTTAGTACAAGTAGCCTTTAATAACGTGACTTATGTCAATGTTTAATATTAAGGGTTAAATTGCCAAAAACTATGAGGATTACTAGTAACCTTTCTTTAATGACTTTTCTCATTATATTAGCAAAGGTGAAATTGCCAGAATCATATTACCAAACATTGTGGAACATATACATATTTAGGTCAATTCTTATTAGACTATTGTTGCATCTTCTTTCTTATATACATATATGAAATTGTATGGGAATCTCACCAACTATGAAAATAGTTGATCATAACTCTATTTTACATGTGTAACAGGTTATTTGCTTGCATGAAGAAAAATTTAGGCTTCTTGGACCTAGATTAATAAAAAGACAATGTTATTTGTTTTGTTTTGTTTTGAATTGTAGCGTTGGATTCATGTTTGGTTGTTTGGATTACTTTGAATGTTTGAATGGATTTTATGTTATGAATGAAATTGGATTATTAAATATTGAAACTTACAAAGTAGCACCATGAGTTATGAATAATCACAACCGCGCCCCAACGTATTCCGCCGTCGGTCGGGGTGTGACAGTCCTGAGGCGTGATTGAATAGGAGTGATCAGATTGCATACACCGCACACGATAATATGAGAACACTAACATGCACTGATAAAATAAAATAAAATTACAACTGTTTTATAATTTAATTTTTTACAACTTGACTTCGACTTCTGAGGCATGACCCAGATGTCTCACGAAATATCTTGCAAAAGATGCAAGTATTTTTATTTGTAGCTAATGAGGCCTTGTAAGATTCATGCAGGATTTTTAGGTTCTTCTAAGGGATCATATCTTTCTCTTTCTAAAAGACATCCTACTTTCACATGTTCTTTACCTAAGAACATGTAAAATCTGTCAGCATTAGGTTGGTGAGTTTACGCAAGTTTTAAAATATTAGGTTTTGTAAAAAGGCTTGAAGAAAACTTTTTGCATTCGTAAAGGTTTTGAAAATGATGTGTAAATGGTGTTGAAAACACGAATGAGTTACACAGGTGTTAAAATCAGAACCTTATCATTGACACCATTCCAAATCAACGAAGGTATTTTATATATAGGGCATACGTAGAGCCAGGACTCGACCACCAGCCCACCACCCCTTCGATGATTCATGCGGATATCCTTAATGAAAATCAGATCTCGTCACTTCTGTACCTCTATTCGACTTGACAAACATTTTTGAAAATGAAATGTCTTGAGAAAGAAGTGTATGCTTTGTCTCCTGATATAGGAAACTTGTTTTGTTTAGTTTATTTGAAAATCACAATCTTTACACTCTTTTCTTGTAGTTTAACAATGTTTGCTTAGTACTCGTCTGAAAATCGTTCAAGACCCAAATTTGAAAATTTGTTTGTAGTGAAAACCCAAAATAGTTGCTAGGTTATTTTATTAGTGTGGTCTGTCTGTAATATCACCCATGTGATCATTTACCAAACCTAACTCATATGCCCTTGTTGATCAGTTCCCATGGAACTGATCCGGGTAGTTGTCATTTGTATGTATGCAGCGTACCAACATCATTAGTGGAGGTTGGTTAGACCTATGGTACCATCTATGTTACCGTCGGTTGACCCGCGTAAACTAACGGTAAATGACTACAAAAAGGGACGTACTTGATAATTCCTCAGCGAATTCTTGATGTGTGCATTTTCTGGACAAATGTTCTAGTGAATTACCCTAGACAGATACCCTATTATGCTTGTTGTTTGTTTGATTTGGATGTGTAACATTAGCTCTCGAGCTATGCCCGTTCACATCTTGGTTGGGCACAAAGCAACGAACTGTCGTGATTAACGGACACTTTTGTACAGCTGTGTTCCGAATCCTCAAAATCAATGCTTGTGTTTATAAAAACGATGTAGATGATGCGATGAGCGCTCTGATAAAATGACTGAAAATGCACTTATTCGAATAATATTCGAAAAAGAGGTTGAGGGTGTAGATCTACATATTTGATCTTGATCTTTCAACGGAATCCTATTAACAATCAATTACATGCGGAATCTATAATCGATCTATATGTATCAAAGACAAACAATCATTTTTAAACATCATTTCATTGAATATGATAAAGTAGTTACAATGAAAATGATCAAGAACACACAGTTCTTTCACTCTAATACAGAGAGAATCAGACACTCAAAAACTGCAGAAGTACAGAAGTTACAAACTTCTAGACAAACCTGCAATATATATAAAGTTCAGACGAACCAAACCTAGCCGAACCCATAGGTTTGCCAGCCGAACCTTGAGGTTCGCTGGACGAACCTATATAATACATAAACTAGGTTCGCCGAACCTGCTTAGGTTCGTGGTCCAGACGAACCTAAGCCAAGCCTCTCTAAACTTATACATTTTGACAAGCAATCTATTACATAATGTCCTAACAAACTCCTCCTTAATAGTTGCTTCCAAAATCTTCAAGAACTCTTCAATCTTAAACTTGATCTCCAGTTATTTCTCCACAAACATTATCAACAGCACGAACTACAACAGACTTTGGTATCTTGGATAATCTTTCAGCTTCCAGCTTGCCATCTCTATCATCTATTTCTTTTTGTAATTTCATCAGCTCAACATACAAGTAGTTTACATCTTCCCATATACATCATGAATGTATTCCAAGAGTATAACACATCCGAGCTATTGTTTGAAATTGAACTGTCATATCTTTGTAGCTTACACCAACATCATGAAACCCATCATTTGCAGATATTTAAGCCACATTCAACAAATCAATATCTTCCTTTGAACAGTCAACCAGCCACACAGGATCCAAAAACCTTATCACCCTCCACTTTTCTTCATGTCTTAAAAGAATAACAGCTTTAGATGTATTTTCGTCATAGAACCAAAACTTAAAATAAGGATTCCAATTCTGTTCTATTCTTCTCAATCTTAGTCTTTTATAAACTTTAGGATTTGAATATCCAAGTAACTTATGTTTATCCTCTGGAACCAACAAACTCCATCCAGAATTAGCCTCTTTCTTTAGCATCTTTTCAAATATGTCATTATGTTATGTCTGAATAGGATTTATCATTTTCAGCCTTGATAACTGCATACACTCAAAAGAAGTAAAAGTCATAAGATCAACTGCTTTTCCAAAGTATTGACAACCATCAGTCCTCTTTACTGCATAACATCCCTTGTTATTCAGACCTCCAGAAATATGATGAAAGTAACCATAGCTAATAATTTTTCCAATCATCTTTGATTTAGAACCAATCTTGAATCTCAAGAATTGTCTAGCTTGATCTTTCTATAACTTTTTCTTCAATAAATTCAACCATTTGCTTAAAAATGAATAAATGATCAATTATGTACTTGTGTTCATCTTGATTTTCCTTCCACATATCCAGATAAGTCTTTTCTTTCATAGTATCTACATGTATATTTGGAGCTCCTCTCTGAACTTCAATATCAAATATCCTCTTCAAAGTTTGTAGATTATACAAATTTTCATCATCTTGTTCAAAATCTGAATATCCACCTCCAATTTCTCCTTCCTCCAACTCGTTATCTTCAAATAGTTCACCAAACATTCTCTGGAACTGAATACCAGCATTTTGTTTAATCAAATCTAAAAATGTAGGCAATGACATATCAATCTTTTCTTTTGGATACTCCAAATCAGTCAAGTCTTCCATGTCAACATCTCCAGTATCCTTTGCTTTATCAGAAGAAAAAGAAGAAATAGGAGGAACATCAAATGAAATCCCAGAAGGCTTGTAAACACCTATTGCTCTAGAAATAGAATTCAAAACACTTGAACTCCCAACACCTGTCACATCACCATCATCATCTTCATCATCACCATGATAAGCATTAAAGTTTGGATGTTCATCTACATCTGACTCTTTATAGTCAACCTTTTCTTCTTCTTCTTCTTCTTCTTCATCATCAAGATTAACAAATACTGGATCAGCACTAGTAGCTTCAGCTTGAGTATCTTTAACTTGTAAACCATCAATCTTTTGCTTTAGATCTTGATTTTCTTTCTTTAAATCATCAATATCAGCACTTTGCTTCACAATCAATTTCTCCAAACTTGTAATCTTCTCATTCATTAACTTCTTTTCAATAATATTTTCATCTCTCCACTTCAACAACTGAGAAATATGACCTTTCCTCACATCTATATCACTTGGACCTGAAGAAGATGGTTGTTCAGCATCAACTTTCTCCTTTTGTTTCCTATACTTGTCAAACTCTTGTGACAAGATAGAAATTCTTCTTCTTATCTCACTATCATCATAGTCCAATGAAAATTTAAATCCAAGTCATCTAAACCCTCAAACAAAGACTCTCCTCTTGAGGTAGAAGTTGCTTGAAATGTTGTAGTCACATTAGTAGCAACCATGAAGGAAGGAACAAATGTAGCAACATTAACAAACTCAGGAGTAGGCATGAAAGGATCAGAATTCATATGAACAGAGAAAGTAGAAGCAGCTTCTTGAACTGTTGAAGCAACTGAAGAAGACGTAGAAACAGGAATAGAAACTGGTGTAGAAGAAACAGTTACAGGAGATGATACAATGATCCTAGGAGTCTTAGTCTTCTTTTTCTTAGGCATTTTAGCCATTCTCTTTTTCTTCTTTGGCCTTGAAGTCTCAGACTCATCAGCTGTGAAGTTAGGATCATTTTCTTCTTCCCTTGCTTATTTACTTTGTTGTTGTGCCGGTCTTTTCTTTAACCTTCTGACCATTCTATTTCCCACCTATATTGTCTCCATCTCAGATTCTGTAGATTCTTCGTCTTCAACATCAACATCAACATATTTAGTATCAACATGTTGAGAAGTAGTAGCCTCTTCTTGTCTTTGAGCTTGGTGTTGATCTGGATGAATTACCTGAAGAGGAACCGGTGTAGTAGGAGTTACATCTGATCCTTGAAATGATTCTTGAGTTTGTTGCTGAGATTGGGAAGACTGAGCTTGAGATTATCTGGCTTGTGATCTAGGAGGAGGAGGAGGTTGTTGTTGATCATCATCATGGTCACTCAAAAGTTCATTGTCTGAACTTGAGTTTTCATGCCTCCAAGCATCATTCAAAGGAGCAACTTATTTTGCTCTAGCACAATGTCCTACCACATCCTTAGTCAGAATATCATCATTACTTTTCTGATATATCTTTACTTGACCAAGACTGGAGTCTGTCATATGTTACAACTTGAGAATATCAACAGCAACTCTAGGCAAGTTCTGCTCTGGAAACCTTTCATCAATCAGCATCTGGATAAATCTAGGATACATGTAGAATCTCTCTTTGGCTTTGGTGATGTTGTCTGACATATATCTGAAAATCATTGCTGAGAAATTGAACGGTTTGTTCAATATCAAAGACACCATTGCAGATCTCATTAGATCCCTAAACTCATCAAATGTACCTTTCCTCATGCTAAGACAATGTAACAAAACATGTGCCAGCAACTTGTACTGCAGAGGAAGCTTTCCTTTCTTGATGGAGTATTCACTATAAACTCCAAAATATCGAATCCTCAAGAAATACACTTTAATACACCTTTCAGGAATAAGTGTTCTTCCTTTAGGTTCTCCCCCGAACTGTAAAACTCTCCGAATGTCAGTTTCAGTCGCTCTAAAAGCTTGTCCTAGCACATTAGCTTCTATCACATAATCTTCATCTACCGTGATCAATCGAGCAGAATCCCAGAAACTCTGTATATGTGATTTATAAATCTGACAGGAGTTGGAAATCGCATGATAAATCCTCGACCGTCTTAAGAACTCGATCATCGAACGAAAATCCTTGCCGTTCTTCGTAGTTGGATCCAGATAAGCACATAGGTTGTGTTTATCTCCAAATGTAAGATTTGCCATTTCTTCAATCAAAATAAACAAAAATTAAAATTAAAAGAAATCAAAAATAAAAAACAAAATAAAATAAAAAAAAATTCTAAGTGCAGAAACCAACGAACCTTTCCCTGTGCCGAACCTAAATTTAGACGAACATGTTTATTAGACTAAACTATTTAAACCAACGAACCTATTCATGAACGAACCTAGAACATAACACAAACCGTTTGGTCAAACGAACCTTGACCAACAAGGTTCGGTTCAATGACATACAGAGGTTCGGCCCGAACCTATGAAGTTCAAACGAACCTTAGTAAACCACGAACCTGTGTTAATATCACGAACCTAATCCATTTCAAAATCAAATTTTCAAATCAATGAATTAGATCAAAAAATTGATATCCAAAGGTTCATAATTCAAATATGAACAACATTAATGAAAACAATTTTTCCAGAATTTAGATTTAAACAGGTTTTTATCCTAAACAACAGGTTCGACTAATTACAATCTAAAATCAATATATCTCCTTATTTATCCGGTCAAACTTCAATCTTTTTACCTATTAAGAATCACAATCCAAATCCAAAGCTAATGATATATGAAACACAGTATCTAAGATTTAGAATCTAAAAAATCGAAATAAAGGTTTTACAGGTTCGTGAAAGGTTTTGATGAAAGTGATGAACGTCTCACACACGAACCTTTATTTATACGAACCTATGAACAAACCTTTGAACGAGCCTTTGACCAAATATGTTGACCGAACCTGTCTTTTATAAATTTTTAGAACAAACACGCTCCAAATTTTAACAAATCTAGCTATGAAATATAAACTAACAAAACAATCACATATTTTTGTTTGAGAAAGATCCAGACATGAGATCATATTGTATTACAATCATCAACACACCTGATTGAATTAATGAATATATTTAACAGCAAATTACAATTCAAAGATGATTGTCAGTATATAAATCCTCTTTAAGTTTAATTACTTATTCAAAATACCAATTGAAAACAAAATCATCAAATACTTTATGTTCTCCATTTACTTGAACACATCCCCATTTTGTGAATAACTAAACAAACAATAACGTTCTTGAAACAATTTACTTCAATTTTAACTAGCTTGATCATGCAAAAACAAAGCTGAATATCTTTTGAAAATAAAAAAATATAAAACAAATTGAATTTGTTCAAAATCTTGGAATCAAGGTTGATACTTTCGTATGCTCAGATGATCTAGAAAATGAACGAAACATTAATTTAAGATTAAGTTTTTAACAATCAGATCGATATTTTCATATACACAAAGATTGTCCAAATCTTAATCAAACCAAAAAACAAATTTGAATTATTTAAACTTCAACAATCAGGTCGATACGTAAGTATACGCAAATAATGTTTCAATTTTAAACTAAAATAAAAGGAAAACCAAATTTAGAATTTCTTTTGAAAATAAACACATGATCAAAACTAGTAACTTAAATTTTGTTCAAGAAACATTTTGTAAGATTAATCACCACTCAGTCAGGACAAAGCTAAGCACTGTATTCTAAATATCTATTTCTCATAAAGCATAATCAAAATTTTGTCAAATGTTATCTTAACTAAGTTATAAACGTACCAACATATCATACTAAGTAATTGTAAATGCTCTTTATGTTTAAGTTCTAGTATGATACAGATGTGCTTCCAATTGATACAATGTACTATCATTTCTCATTAGGTCAAATCAATTTCTCAGAATTTTAATTTTTTTAAATGTTTTTGTGTTTTTGATTTTTCAAATGTTTTTGAGTTTTTCAAAATTTTCTCCCCCTAAAAGCTAAAACACAAAACAACAAAACAAGTAAAATGTCTGATGTTAATTCAATAAAAATTGATTATGAAGGAAATTGATTTGGAATTACCTCACCCATGACCCTTATGCCATTTAATTTGAGTAAATACTAAAAATGATTTTTATCAAAAGCCTTGGTAAGAAGATCTGCTCGTTGCTCAGTTGTATGTATCTTCACCACATCAATAAGTTTCTTTTCATAGCAATCGCGTATGAAATGAAACCTAATGTCAATGTGTTTAGAACGTGAATGATACACATGATTCTTTGTTATTGCAATAGCAGCCTCGTTATCAACGTGAATTGGGATTGTAAGAAAATTCAAACCATAGTCTCTCATCTGTTGTTGTATCCACAAAACTTGTGAACAACAACTGGCAGCAGCTACATACTCAGCCTCACAAGTGGAAGTAGCCATAGACGTTTGCTTTTTACACTGCCAAGAAACGAAACGTTCCCCCAAAAATTGTGCATCTCCAGTTGTGGATTTTGCATCTGTCTTACATCCTCCATAATCGGAGTCACTGTAGGCATTTAAGGAAAAGTTATCATCCTTAGGATACCACATACCGGTGTCTAGTGTACCCTTCTGATAACGAAGTATTCTCTTGACTGCAATCAGATGTGACACTTTAGGTTTTGATTGATATCTTGCACAGATACTTGTAGCAAATACAATATCTGGCCTTGAGGCAGTCAGATACATCAAACTTCCAATAACCCACGATAAAAAGAAGCATGAATTATCTCCCCCTTAATATCAGGCTCAATCCCGTGATTAGGTTGAATAGGCGTGGAAATTGGTTTTGAATCAAGCATGCTAAACCATTTTACCACATCTTGAATATATTTTGTCTGATGTATGAAGATTCCATCATCGGTTTGATCAATTTGTAAACGCAGAAAAAAATTTGATATCTGACATGGCACTCATTTCAAATTTCTCAATCATCACCTCTTTAAACTCCAAACACATTTGTTCATCTGTAGATCCAAAGATAATATCATCTACATATATCTGAACAAGAATAATGTCTTTGCCCTTTTCCCGATAGAACAAGGTTTTGTCAATCTGACCCCTATTGAACCCGTGTTCAATAAGGTGAGTCGATAATGTCTCATACCAGGCACGCGGAGCCTGATGAAGACCATATAGTGTTTTGTCCAAAAGGTAAACCTGATCCCGATGGATAAGATCCGCAAAGCCCGGTGGTTGACAAACATACACTGTTTCCTTCAAAGAACCATACAGAAATGCAGATTTGACATCCAACTAAAACACTTTGAATTTCTTGTGAGCAGCAAAAGCAAGAAAAAGTTTAATTGCTTCCAACCGTGCCACAGGTGCAAACACTTCATAATAATCAATTCCTTCAACTTGTTTGAAACTTTGAAACACTAAACGAGCTTTGTTTCGAACAATTACGCCTCGGTCATCTCGTTTGCATCTTAGGACCCATCTATTACCAATTTTATTCTCTCCTTTTCGCAAATCAACTAAATGCCAAACTCCCAGCTTCTGAAACTGATTCAACTCTTCTTGCATTGCCTCCACTCAGGCAGGCTCACGTAACGCTTCAGTCACAGTCTTTGGCTCTATTTGTGAAATAAATGTAGAATGCATCTAGAGCTCTTGACTGCCATGCCTTCTCTCTAACTCTACATACAAACTCTCCTCATTTGTGACTTGATTTCGTGTTTGTACTCCAGCAATTGGTTTCCTATGATCTGAGCAACATGATGATTTACATGAACTCTTGTGACAGGCACTTGCGGGACACCCACATTGTGATCCAGATTTGTAATATTCTGATCAGTGTCTTGATCGTGAGAAGTAGAATCTTCAAAAACATCCTGATCATCATCAGATGACCAATCATCATTAATAACTTCTGAAATGCCTTCCTCAAGTGGAATATGATTACCATCTTCAGAATGATGAGAAATACCTTGATCTTCAGAATTCTGCAAATCATATAACATTTGTAAGGTTATTTCATCATCAGAAACAGTTGGAGACATATTAAATGACTCAAACAATTTTTCATAATCAAAAAGCCAATCTGGACCCTTTCCGTCTGGTATAGGTGTATGTCTTTGAACATCCACATGATACCATAATTCCACAACACCCGTACATTTATTAAACACACGTTTGTTAGGAAGACTGTAGCCAAGAAAGAAACCCTCTTCAACTTTAGAATTGAATTTTGAATCTTTCTTTAGCATGGTACAAGGAGCCCCAAAAGGTTCCAAGTGTTCCAAATTAGCCTTTCGATTATGAAGCAATTCATAACAGGTTTTATTTTGTCTTTTAACAATCAAAACTCTGTTAAGAGTTAAACAAGCTATAGCCATAGCTTCACTCCAAAATGTAATGGGAAGTTTAGAATCAGCTAGCATTGTTCTCGCAGACTCAATCAACGTTCTGTTCTTTCTTTCAGCTACACCATTCATTTGAGGATGATACGGTGCACTGAACTGCTGCTGAATACCTTTGGAATTACAAAATTCCTCCATTTGGTGATTCTTAAACTCAGTCCCATTATCTGATCTTACACGTCCCATTATCAGATTTATGCTTTAAAAACATGACCCATTTGACATCTCTCAACAAATTCAACTCTCCAGTCATGTGCCTAGAACATCCACTAACAACAATCCAACGACTATTGATATGGCCCATGGATGCATCCTGTACGATAAATTAAAAACTCATCAGTATTCAGAAGGGATGACCCCCGCCATTTCAGCGTCGAGTCTCCCTGAATGGACCCCTGCCATTCTGTTGTGATGACTTATTCAAAGACCCATCTTCACTGTTACCATCTACTTTCCTAGAAATTTGATCTCCTGAACAGTTTTTTAGTTTCCAAAAAGATTTTGATTTACCATATTGTTTTGAAAATGATTTTGAAGAAACATTGTAAAAAAAATCATCATTAGATGATGTCACCATTTTCACAAGCTTTTTTCACATTTCTTTTGTTATCAAAAACTTTTTTCTTCTTATTATTTTCTTCTTTCACCCAAACACAGTCAGGATTAAACTTTTGAAGAACTTTCATTTCATCTTCATTAGGTTTAACCCTCCTAGGACTTCCACCTGACCTGTTCACCCAACTCTCATCATCCGAACTCTTCCTGATTTTATTGTTTGGGCAATTAGAAGAAATATGTCCTTTACCACAACAACTAAAACACTTTCGTGTTTCTCTTGGTGAAAAAGACCTAAAGCTTCTAGAATCAGTAGAACTGAAATCCAAATCACAATCAGCAATCAAATGACCAAAGTTACCACATTTGTAACATTTTCTTTGCAGACGATTCTCTGGTTTTGATTCATCATAATACTTTGATGAACTAAAAGTTTTAGAAACAACCTTTGCAAATGAGAATCTGTTTCTCAAACCAGTTGATTTTAACTTTGAATTACTCACTTGATTTTGAAAATTCTTTGATTTGTCTTTATGTCCAACCCCAAACCTATCAAAGAAAAAATCCACTTTTTCAAAATTTTTAGAAACCACATTTTGCTTTCGAAAAATGCCACTAGACTCTCCTTGATGTGTAGTAGATGACTTTACATACACAATCGGTTTAAGAGTAGTGTTTGTTTTAGCTTTAATCACTGGTTTGGAAACTTGAGTAGGTTTAATCACCTTCTTCTCAACTGATTTCATCTCAACTCTTGACTTCTGAGACTTCAAATTCTTTTTATCACCATTTTTAACTTGATAACTATTTTGTCTCAAAATATTAGATGAGTATTCTGATTCACTGATATATTCAATGATAGGAGCATCACTATCAAGAGACACTTTTTCATCAGATGATGAACCTCCAGCATCCTCAACCACTTGTTCAGACACACGTTCATTCAAAGAAATAGGATGAACTTCCAAATTCGGATCAATTTGTGGTCTAGAAACATAGCTGGAAGGAGGTGGTACAGAATGAAAACCCAAGCCAGTAGTATCATTTGATGATCTTTGCATCGCAACAAAGTAATCCATGACATACAGATAATTCTGATAATTCTTCAGCTTGCTCTTGTTCATTTCTGCTTCTGCTCTTGCAGCTGATAAATCAACTTTCAACTTTTGCACTGATTCGAGATGCACTGAAACAGCATGATTATTTTGCAAAACTTTAATTTTTAACTCTTCATTTTCTTTGCCTAAATCAATGATCTTTTTATCAAAAGCTTTTTCTCTTGAAATTAACTTTTTGTTAGCTTCAGTGCACTCTACCAGTTCAGTAGTCAACTGAGCATTCATTTCTTTCAACTTATCAATGATCTCTGAAAGATCCTCATTTACCTCATCAACCTTTTATTTGCCTTTTCTTGTGTCTTCATCCAAAGAAGCCATGAATGCACCCATTAACTCAACATATTGCTTTCCCCAATCATATCCTTCATCAGCTTGACTAACTAAAGCTTTCGATGACTCTTCAGGCTTTTGTTTCTTCTTCTGATAAGCTTCTTTTGGCTTAAAAGGATTTAAATTTCCTTGCTTCTTTGAATTTTTACACTCTCTAGCAAAATGGCCCAATTCACCACAATTGTAACATTGTGTGGCCTTTGGATTAAATCCAAACTTGGTGTTTCGATCAAAAGTGAATTTCTTTCCAGTTTTCTTTCATATCTATAGAGTCTTCTGATTGCACTTGCCAATGCCCATTGAGTATCAATCAACTCCATCTCATCATCATCAATTTGCTCATAATCTTCAAAGGTAAGATTTGAGTTTCCAATCTTTCCTGCTATCTATTCATCGTAAGCACTGACAACACATTATAAAATTGACATATGATCCCGAACAGCCTCCACAGTTACTTTTCCCAATTTTGTTATATTCAACTGAACTGGAGTTGTTGTAGAATCATACTTCTTCTCATTCATAGAATAAGATGATCTTGAACCAGCAGATGCAAATGATGAAGAAGTACTATCAACAGTACTTGAAACAAAAGCTGTTTGGATCTTTGCAGAAGAAACAGAGGAGTAACCACAGATGCACCATAGAGAGAAGGATCTTGAGTAACATTAACTCTACGTGCTTTTCTCTTATCCTTCATTTCCTGTTCTTCTAGCTTTTGGATAAACTCCACCAATGTCATTCCCGGTAGATTTTCTCTCAAAATCAGCACCAATGAATTCCATCTTTCAGGCAACACATCTGCAAAACAATATATCTTCTCCTCTTCGGTATACTCAATTCCACACTTCCTAACTTCAGTCAACAAATGCCTATATCTGGTTATTAAGGCTTCCAGACTCTCATTGCCAATAAATATGAATTTCTCAAACTCTTTGCGTATATCAGTGGCTTTCATCTTCTTAAGTTTAGTATTTCCCTCAATTCTTGCCTTCAATGCATTCCATGAACCATATGAAGTTTTATGTTCATCAAATTGATGAAGTATCTGATTAGGAATTGCTTGGCTCAACATCCGATAAGCTTTCTTCTCAGAATCATATTTCTTTCGTTGATCAACATCCAATCTCTCAAGCGTTTAATCCAAATCTGTCCCAACGAACTTAGGTTTTTCATAAGGTGATAAAATTCTTTCCCATAGATTGGTTTCAGTTCCATTTAGATGTGTCTCAAACCTTCCTTTCTAGTTCTCATAATCTGTCAAATCAAGTTGTTTTGGAACTTTATCTGCACTGCCTGCTTCAGTTTCACTAATCAAAATACTATGTATCTTAAAATTTTTACTAGCTACAGCAGCAAACATGTCAGCCATGATTCTTAATATTAATCAGCCAACCTCTTTTGAAAAATTCACTTCACGATCCTAAGAACCAAGCGAACTTGCTTCAAATCTTGATTTCCACGAACCTGATGTCATGAACCTGAGACAAATCTGAATCTCACGAACCTTGAAACAAACCTTGACCAGCGAACCTCTTCAATATAAATTTGACCAACGAATCTCAGTCAAACGAACCCTGATCATACGAACCTCTGCAGTTGACAAACCTTGAAACGAACCTCTTCAGAAACTGTACACGAACCTCAACAAAATCACTTTTAACAGCAAACCTAAGCTTCAGACAATCACAGATTCGTCTCACGAACCTGTCTTCAGAATTCGAAAATTTTGGAGCAAAAACCTTCAAAATTTCAAGAAAAATCCTCAAAAATCACAAATTTCAGCCACAAATCCCCGAGTTTTGATTTTCCAAAGCAATATATGATGATAACACTTTCAACACAGCAATCAAACACAAAGAAAACTGAATTTTTATCCATCTCTTGATCTTTTTATCTTCAAAATGATTGTAAATCTTCAAATCACTTTTATAAAACTCCTCCTATGCTCTGATACCACTGTAGATCTACTAATTTGATCTTGATCTTCCAACGGAATCCTATTAACAATCACTTACATGCAGAATCTATAATCGATCTATATGTATCAAAGACAAACAATCATTTATAAACATCATTTCATTGAATATGATAAAGTAGTTACAATGAAAATGATCAAGAACACACAGTTCTATCACTCTAATATAGAGATAATCAGACACTCAAAACTGCAGAAGTTCAGAAGTTACAAACTTCTAGACAAACCTGCAATATATATAAAGTTCAGACGAACCTAACCTAGCCGAACCCATAGATTTGCCAGCCGAACCTTGAGGTTCACTGGACGAACCTATATAATACATAAACTAGGTTCAACGAACCTGCTTAGGTTCGTGGGCCAGACGAACCTAAGCCAAACCTCTCTAAACTTATACATTTTGACAAGCAATCTATTACATAATGTCCTAACAGAGGGTTTATTTTTCTTTTCAAATTATTTTAAATTATCTCTTTTTTGATTTACATTCGAATAAGAGGTTGCATATTCTCAGCCCCAAATGATTTGGAAGGCAATAAGTTAAAGAAAAAGAGGTCTATGAACTCACCTATGGTTATGAGACATCAATGCATTCACTCGGTGTGTTCTTTCTGTTGAATAATGTGTTTCATTTTTTTGTTAGTTAGTTAAGTGTTGGGTGCTTGTGTGTTATGTGTCTTGATGTGATTTTGGAAAATGTGATTTCATTTCCTTTTATTTTGATTAGATTTAGAATTTGGTCTAAGGTTCGGTTCTATCGATGTGAATGGTGTTTGATAGGATGTTCAACACTTAGCCATTTTTGGTCTCCTCTTGGTGCGAGTGGCCTATTCCTGCAGATGATGTTCATTCACATTAATAGAATAATGTGAATGCATACTCTCATTCTGGTGATCCATTCGTGCGAATGGGTCTTCATTCTTATGGTTGTCCCATGCGGATGAGTCCATTTCATTAGTGTGATTGCTCATTCGTCCAGAGGTTCATTCTGGTGAGTTTCTCAATCAAATGAGGTATCTCATTCATATGAATGAGCCTTTCGTATGACTCATTCTCCTGTAGATTCACCAAGAACGCCATTTTTGAAATCGGTGGTTGTTTATGGTGTTTTTACGATAAAAAAATTATTGCAAAATGTTTTGGAGCGTTTTTGTGCAAAGGATCGGTGCTAATACTCACTGTGGAGCTTGTATTTTACTGAAATGGCTTGGAAATGATTGAAATCTTGAAATGGAGGTGTTGGGGTTGAAATACCCAGGATTTGGATGTTGAAATGGTCCGATTTCGTGCCGAAATGGAGGTGTTGGGGTTGAAATACTCAGGTTTAGAGTAATTAAACAAAAATGATGTTTGTCATGAATCACCTACAACAAGCTACACAAAAGATGTAGATAAATTAACTAAACCCTAGTTTTTAGTGATCCAGTTAATTTAGCTATGTCCAAGGCCCTATGTGACGATATGCAAAAGTTGTAGAGCTATCATTCTCTACCTACTTCTCCTCATTCCCTGAAACATTTAGAAAATCAAGTGTCAACTCCAGATGTAGTTAGTGAGTAATCTTAAGTTTGACACACACCAAAAAATATTATAAGAGTTTTAAGTAAACACATGTGAACCTGTAAAGATGCTCATATCCTGTGCATTCACTAACAAGTATATCAATCAAATAATCAAAGTAAGCTCAGCCAATCATCCAAATATATTCAATCAATAACAAACAACCACAATAAAGAGTTTGACTTATAGTGCTGCGGAGAACCGTGGTCAACTCAATCAACAGTATGAGGAATCATCACGAAGGATCGTAGTCAACTCAATCAAAGATGGTTCTATATGCATAAGAGTTTATACTGTTCACTATGGAGGACCGAAGTCAACTCAACCGATAGTGTTGCAATTCAATGCGAGTCTAGTGTCAATACATCAATGATATACGAGTTTCACAAGTGTTCTAGCAAAGCATAAGAGTTTAAGTATACATGTTCCACCCCTGTGTTTAAAAGCAAAATGATTTAAAAAGGGGGTTATGAGAACTCATAGTGATATTTAGGGATTTTGTTTGTTAAATGCGCGCTCACTATTGTGGAATCAACAACAACTCAATAACCTGTATTTCATGAGTTTAGTCTTCATAAATATGTGTTTTCATCAATATGTAACGTGTATTGTGTTTAGTTTGAAATCTATACTTCATTTTATTATCCGTATGAGTTTATCCGAGTTAAAATGACCTTTTTTGTGTTTTATTTAAATTATAACCATCTTGATTTAGAGTATTAAACCTTTGTTAAGTTTAATCAAATAATGATGGTGGTATTTAATTAAATGCTAAGTTATGTTAACTTATTCATATATGTATACATATTATGAAAATGTGGTAACCTAGAACATACATGCATGCATGCATGAATGCATGCAAATATATATTCTTTAATTTGGTTCTTATTATGTATGTATGCACCTTTGATATTAGTAAGATCGACACGTCCACAAAGCCATCGATACTACTAACCTTATGGATAATATCGATGGTTAGGCTTAATAAAATAATATCGGAGGATTAGTTTCGACAACGATAGGGAACATGATTAATATTGGCCATCTTCCTAGGATCTACATTCCATCATCGACCTTAGCCAGTATCGATTCTCAGTGTCGAAGAGTAAGTATCGACAGCATGACCAGGTGTCGAGACTAGTAATCTCGATGAGTTGTGTCGATGGGTCCATTGTAGAACATATTAGCATCGACCAGCACAATATCGATGATGTCAACTTCAATGGCTAGTATAAAAGATGATTAGATTCGATGGAAACGATGCCGAATCTAGCAAGTTCTATGGGAGCGTGTCGAGATTATTAGGTTCAACAAGGCCACGGTCGAACTTATCAATTTCGATGGAACTAGGTTCGAAGGCCTTGGCATCGAGACTAATAATCTCAGTGCTGCTGTTCATCTTCAACCTCTTCCAATCAAATTTATGTTGTAGGTTCGATCTATAGCTCGATTCACACACATTTCATTCGTCTTCCTTATTTAGATGCTCAAAAACTGGTTGTTAAAGGTGGCAAACTTTCCAAGTGATGTTTGAACTAAAACCCAGCTCTATTACATTCGATCCACCCTTCAAACGTGATAAGAAGCTCAAGATCCTTGTACTTTCTGGTTCTACGTTGATGGAGAAATGTTTTCCAAGAAAAATCAAGTGTAATGGTGGAGATTTGAGAGAAATATTTAGAGAGAGAAACCAGAGAGCATGTGGTGACGGAAATGGGGTTTTAGAGGGAGAGTGTGCTTTTAAAAAATGAAGAAGAAGAAGAAGAAGAAAGATGGAGCTTTTATAGTCCGGGTTTAGTGCGGATGCTCGGTTATCTTCGTTTACTCCTTATTGTTATAACTGGTGGAAAACCCGCGCAATGCGGCGGCGTCGACAATTTCCAAGTTCATTCTCGTTTGCTATTAGTTTATAAATCTTGTAGTGATATTTTGAATATCATTAGTAGAAAACATAAGAAAGCAAATAAAAAAAGCAAGTGTAAAAGGAAAAAAGTAAAATAGTGGCTACTGGCTAGGTGAAATAAAGTCCAGTAAAGATTATCATGCAAATTGGTCTTTAGCATAGTGTGACTGATAATTAGCGTTTTATGTAATATTTCATTTCATTATGTGTTTAACTTCCATTAGATTTTTGTCTTGAAATAAACAAACATATCTAGTAAATTCACACATTTAAAATCAAATAAATTAACATGCAAATAAATTAACAGACTCCATTATCCCCATGGCAATCCTATAGACTTCAAGTACTCCAACAACAAATTCCCTATTGAATTCAACAATGTACATTTGGTATTCATGAGGATCTGCTTGCATACATAAGAAACACACAATTCATAAAGCTGATTTATATTGTAACTTGACTGACAACATAATCTCTAAGTAAGCCAATTAACACAGTAAAAAAACACAAACTATTTTATACCTAGAACAAACCCATTATGTTGTACAGATAATTATATAGCAGTAGTAAAATTCATAACCCTAGAATTATCTCACCCTCAACAACTACAATAGCTTAAAAAATCCCTAATTTTCACAACTATAGTAGCTTCAATCAGACCCAAGACTGGATTATAATAGTCCATGTACTTGTCAACTTTTGAACTCCAAATACACTACAATCCTGCATAGTTTAGAAGCAACAATCATAACAAAACCAGTATAATGAGAAAAGATGGATTATTGGAAAGATAAATTATCAAATTTATAAACAAAAACGAAGGTTGATCAAATGGACCTGGCAATTATCTACCAGTAAGATCGTCATTCCATTCTCACATTCGAATTCTATAAAGATAATGATGTAGATAACAAATATCAAATAAAAATGACCAACTTAGAATTAATAGACCAACAGGGAATTTTGAGATTGCACATACATGGAATTTTTTACCAGCTTAAATAATCTCTGCAGCAAGTAAAAAGCTCATTTTAAAACAGCCTCCTTGTTTTCATTCTTCTTTTTCTAATTAATAGTCAATAATACAAAGAATAAGCTAGTCAAGTAATAATGCACTTATCGAAATGGATACACATACAAAATGAGCTGATTGGACATGTTGGGGGGGGACATGTGAAATGAGCTACTGGCCAGGTCGGATAGAGTGGTCGACAGATCCATTTTCCATATAGAAGGTTGTTGGACTTTCAAATACATATAAAATTGGGCTGCTTTTATGCATGTATATTATCATCAATATATGAACTATGCGTACACATATTATATTATAATTCATAACTCATAAGTAATATGAATGTCAGATAGCTATTTTGTGTTATTAGTATAATATTTCCTTGAATTAACTATCTTCAATCAGCTAATCAAGAATTATGAATCCAAATTAACCCTGATAATAGTTTACAATCATATTAGTGTTTCTCCAAATAATTGCACAAATAATCCCTAGATTGAATTAAAAAATGGAAATGATGACATTGCAATTAAATTTTTATACATTATGTTAAAGAACTCACTGTTTTACTGATAAACAACACAGATGCACTAAACACATATGCATACACCTTCATAAAAGTAATAAAAAAACCAACCAAAGTACCTATAAACTCCTATTCCAATATGCTATTCAGCTATTGGATGATCAAATGTGTTTTATATAATTAACTTATTTTTAACAGATGTCGTTTTCACTAATTGTATAAACTAACTGCAAACATATATATTTAAACTAACTGTGTAAACTAACAGCATACGTGTAATTAAACTAACTGCATGCATATATAACAAAACCAAATGTATACACTGCATGCATATACACACATGAACCTATATAAATACATTTAATAAATGTTTCTGTGTATTAATAATATGTTCAACAAGTGTATGCTTAAAATATGTATTTTGATCCAATCATCTACAACATTAGACAGAATTTGGTGACCCTTTAATGCATGTAATCACACTTCAAAGTTTGTTCTAGTGTATTCGATCATCAGAACAACATGTTCAAAATGTGTAACCAAGTTTACTGTCTTAACCATTTATTTTATATTTTTTTACAAAGCGTAGTCAAATGTTAATTGTAAGTTCAATTAGAACATAATAAATGTATGTTCAGCCTCCCAGAATCTCCTAGTTTTGTACCTATCAGCAGTGCAAGGCTTGTATCTTGGTTGTTTTGAAGCAATGGGAGTGATGTAATCCTGCATAGACAGATTAGATACATACATATATAAATATACTTGGTGGGTTCTTCCGGCACTCTTAATTTGTATTCAAGAGATAAATATCTTGATTAGCTTAAAAATATCAAGTACATTTAATATAATAACCAGAAAAGCTTACACTGCTTTTCTATAAGACAAAAGAATCTTGGACAGTTTCTGCTTTAAATGTAGTAGTTCAATTGCAACTTCTTGTCCACCGATTCCAGAACCGAATTCTTCTTTAAATGAAGTCTGTTCAATTGCAGCATCTTTTGCACCAGAACCATCATCTTCGTTGAAC
Source organism: Mikania micrantha (assembly GCA_009363875.1). Lineage (NCBI taxonomy): Eukaryota > Viridiplantae > Streptophyta > Magnoliopsida > Asterales > Asteraceae > Mikania > Mikania micrantha. Next base: position 41,767 of record SZYD01001165.1, on the reverse strand, counting down.
GAAGCCTGTAAAATTGCAAATTTTTATAAACCATAACCAATCTTTGAATGACCCCAATTCATGAAAACAATGAATTTCAAGTATGTTTGCAACCGGAAGCAAACCATTGCCAAATAATCTGACAAAAACAGAGAGCACACGGGCCACTTCGGGGCTGCACCAGGCCGCAACAGCAGGCCCCCATACAGGCCATATGAAATTGCTTTTACAATAAAGCACCTAATAATATCATCAAGACCTATGAAATCAAATTGCTTTTGCAATAAAACACCTAATAATATCATCAAGACCTGTTACAAATTTGATATATAATCACACAATTAGCTAAAACAAGGTTGTAGCAGGACACCATACACTAATACATACACATAACCAAACTGATAAATACAAACAAATTCATACATACACACTTATACATACATACAAAACATTTATACATACATACAATCAATCTAGTCATAACCAACATACATAAAGATAAAACATAAGGAAATACATACCTACATTCATAATTAAACTGTATTCAAGTTTCTTAAAGAAATTTGAAATAAATTGAAACTAACCAAATATAGTTGTACCAACGGAGCTGTTCCTCTACACAATGAGTTGTTGCTCCTCTGCTTCTGTACATACACACATACATTTAATCATAAACATAAATTTTGATCCCTACTCATCTAAAAATCAACCTTTTTAATATAAAACACCTACACACAAAGAAACTTAAAATAAATCTGACAATTGCTAAACCCATGAAATTTACCTAAAAAATCTTTAACAAAATGTGGTATGCGTTGAACAAATACAAAAAAGGGAAATAAAATGAAAATTAACAAACCCAAAACAAATGAACAACATAGATGATTCATACCAAATTCTGAGGCCACTTTAGAGAACAACACTGTGTAATACCGGATGTGTTCTGAATCATGCATATAAAAAAGTAGAAAATTCAGGTTAAACGAAGAACGAAATTAGGATAAATACAATTCTTAAACATACCAATATTGAAGAGAAGCAAACGCGAGGGGTGGATTTCGGATTGAAGACCAGCAACCCTTTTAAAGGAGAGTTCAAAGATTTCAAAAATTCGAATTTGGAGCCAATTGTCTTCATAATGGATCTTTTCTGTAGTTTTGTTTCAGAGGCGAAGAACTCAAGAAAAAGATGCCTCCTTCTTTCATCTTCATGCTTCAGAACCGATGTTAACCAGAAAAGGAGCATCGATGTTGATGTGATATCCCATTAATCTGGTTGAGAAAATTGCCGATTTTGAAAGAATTCAACAAAGGGGAAATGGTGAGAGATCAATTGGTTTCTTACTCGGGAGAAAGTTGCAGAGAATGGAAAGTATCGTGAAGGGAAGGGGAAAGTTAAATTTAGGGTTTATAAGATGGTCAAGGGGAGAACAAACAACGTTTTAGTGAAATGGCTTAGAATGATTGTTCCTCAAGCATAGTAGATTGTACATTTCTTAATTTTAAGACATGTATAGGTTCTCTCTCCAATATTCATTATAAAGTAGTATAGATTTGTCGGTTTTGCGTAAATTATCTTTACAATACGAAATGTTTAATACAAATGATTTTATTTAAAATCTTCTAAGGTGTAAATTCCTAATAAACCTTTTAAGTCATTTTTATTATCGTGTATATCGTAAAAATATTATTTAGGTTATCTCGTTGAAACGCGTAACTTACGTTTATATTTATGAAGATCGTCACCTTTGCAAATACAACGCTCGTATCGTACTCCATCTTGATTTACTATTTATGGAATATCGTTTCAGAATATTATTTTTAATAAATGTATTCTTGTGAATCGTCACCCACGCGAACACACTATTAGGCTAACTTTTCTGAAATAACATTCGTGTTTTAAATTTTACTTGCATCCTCACCATCGCGTAAATGTTTTCATTACAAATATTATTCTTTTAATTTAATATGTTTACCAATGTTAACCTCCCAAGAATTATTCCCACTAAATCATATCAGTGACACATCCATGATAAACCGAAATAAGTTTATGTATAGGGCATACATAGGAGTCGGTCGCAACCTATCCAGTCGCCGTCCCACCACCATTTCAATAAACCATGACCATGTGTCCTTGACTATATTTAGTGACCAAACCATAAACCCTTATCCAAAACCATAACTAACCTTAGGTTTTCCTCACCAAATCCTGACACCAACATACTCATGATAAACCGAAGAAAGCTTATGTATAGGACATATGTAGGAATCAGTCGCAACTTGTCAAGCCGCCAGCCCACGACCTCTTCGATAGATCTTAACTATATCCTTGCCGATATTTGGTGAGAGAATCCTACACTACTACCAATACCACTACTACCAATACCATTTAAATTAATCTATCATGCGTATATAACTGTAATAAACATTGTGGTTATGTCTAGTTATATTACAAACTAAACTTCCCCATGGTTTATGCATATTAACCATGTTTTGTCATTAGTGTATACCAGTGATCATATCACAATTCAAAACCAAGACATTCAATTAGCATAACGTGTTCTATCAATAATAAAGTATGTGCAATAATAGTTTACCTGAAAAGAAGCGCTGTTACATTCTCCTGTAGTTGAGTTAATTTCGTCCCGAAAGTAACTGTTGTAAATAAGTGTGGATACTTAAGCTTCATCTGATCTTATCGTTCCTAGGTGAACTCTAGACCACGCTTTGACTTCCATCATACTTTGACAATTGGGATTTGGCTGCTCTTTAGTTTCTTAACATCACGATCCATGATCTCGACTGGTTTCTCAACGAAGTGCATTGTATCGTCGATACGAATATCATCGAGCGGTACCTGAAGATCCTGATCAACTAAGCATTTCTTTAAATTGGATACATGGAAGGTTGGGTGAACATTACTGAGTTCAATAGGAAGTTCTAGCTTGTAGGCAACCTTCCCTATTCATTCAAGAATCTTAAAAGGGCCAACATAACATGGGGCAAGCTTGCCTTTCTTCTTGAAGCGTACAACTCCCTTCCATGGTGAAACTTTAAGTAAAACCATATCATCAACTTGAAATTCTAAAGGTTTACGACGTTTATCCGCGTAACTCTTTTGTCGGCTACGAGCAGCTCACAAATTGTCGCGGATCTGGTGAATCTTTTCAGTCTTTTCTTGAATGATCTCGGGACCTGTGATCTGCTACTCGCCGATCTCAGTCCAATAGATAGGTGACCGACATTTTCTACCATAAAGAGCTTCAAACGATGCTATACCAATGCTTGCATGATAACTGTTGTAATATGAGAACTCAACTAATGGTAAATGGCTATCCCAATTGCCACTGAAATTGATGACACAAGCTCTTAACATATCTACAAGTATCTGGATCGTTCGCTCCGTCTGTCCATCTGTTTGAGGATGATAAGCGGTCTAAGATCTAATAGTGTTCCAAAAGCGTCCTAAAGTGATTCCCAAAATCGTGCCATGAAACCAGCATCACGATCTGATATTACGCTTAAGGGAATTCCGTGTCGGCTAAATATATTATCGACGTAGATACTAGCTAACTTTCGCACAGGGTAAATTTCACGTATCGGTAGAAGTGAGCTGATTTGGTTAACCGATTGATTATCACACATATACTATCGTGACCGCATGTGGTTCGTGGAAGTTTGGTAATAAAATCCATAGGGACATTAACCCACTTCCACATGGGTATTTCTGGTTGTATTAGCAATCCGGAAGGTCACTGGTGTTCAGCCTTGACTTTTGCATAATTAAGGCATTTAGCTACATACTCAGCTATATCCTTCCTCATTCCAGGACACCAGTAGAAAACTCAAAGATCTTGGTACATCTTATCAGCACCTGGATGGATTGAGTAACGAGAGTTATGTGCTTCATTCATGAATATCATTTTAAGATCATCTCTATTCAGCATCCACAACCGATTCAAATAATACAACAAACCATTGTTCCTTAGTTTCCAATTGCAACTCGGCCCCACAAGACATCTTGTCGTGCAGGCTGTCTTGAGCCAATTAGGTTTGTTGGGCTACCAGAATATCGTTACGGAGGTTGCTGTGCACTCGAACACTATGGATTTGAACATGACTCTTGGGACTAAGGGCATCTGCTACTACATTTGCTTTGCCAGGATGGTAGCGAATTTCACAGTCATAATCATTTAACAGTTCAACCCATCTCCGTTGTCTCATATTAAGTTTCCTTCTGGTTAAGAATATGCTGCAAACTGTTGTGATCTATAAGACTACACACTTAGTTCTAAGTCCTGAGTAGTGTAGTTCTTGTCGTGGATTTTCAATTGTCTTGATGCATATGCCACAACCTTCCCCCGTTGCATGAGTACGCAACCGAGACCATGGTTAAACGAATCACAGTAAACCACAAAAACATCATTGCCATCTAGCAAAGTTAATACAGAAGCATCACAAAGAATCTGCTTCAATGTCTGAAATTCTTCTTCTTGTTTCGTTCCCCAATGTCTGAAATAAACAACCGATAGTAACCGGCAAGTCCAAGGAAAGAACGAATCTCCATTGGTGTCTTCGGTGTACTCCAATTCTTCATAGCTTCAATCTTTGCAGGATCCACGTGAAGTAGTTCATTTCTTAAGATCTACAAAATCAACTTAAGGTGTTATTCGTGTTCTTCTTTGCTCTTGGAGTAGATCAATATATCATCTATGAACACGATTACAAATTTATCCATGTATGGCCTACAAACCCGATTCATAGGATCCATGAAAACCGCATGTGCATTAGTAAGGCCGAAATGCATTACCAGAAATTCTTAATGGCCATATCATGTTCTAAATGTTGTCTTGGGAATATCATCATCATGTACACAAATATGATCATACCCGTACCGAAGGTCAATCTTCAAAAACCATGCCAAGCCTTGAAGTTGATTGAAGAGATCATCATTGCGTGGCAGCGGGTATCGATTCTTAATGGTAAGTTTATTCAATTCATGGGTAAGTTTCTCCTTTAGCACTAAAAACGCTTGTTCTTGGTTTGGATCCCATTCGTACTTTTGGTGTCGCTATCTTGGAGAAGTCTTGAATAAATCTCCGAAAATAGCTGGCCAAACCAAGAAAACTGCGTACTTCAGTCGGTGACTTCGGAGGACTCCATTTCATAACCATTTCAACTTTAGCTGGGTCCACCATAATGACGTATGGGTTCATCACGTGAAACAGAAACTGTATTTCTCGTAACCAGAAGGCACACTTGGAGAACTTAGCGTAAAGTTTCTTTTTTCTCAGGATCTGCAATACCTCTCGTACGCGGGAAGCATGGTCTCCCTCGTTCTTTTAATAAATCTAAATATCATCTATAAACACTATCATCGATTGGTCCAGCATCGGTCGACATACCCTATTCATCAAACCCATAAATGCTGCAGGAGCATTCGTCAATCCAAATGGCATAACGAGAAACTTTTAGTGTCCATAACGTGTACGGAAAGTAGTCTTTGGGATATCCTGTTCTTGAACTTTCAACTGATGGTAACCGGATAGGATATCTATCTTTGAGAACCAGCTTGCACCTCGCGTCAATCCTAGGTAGATGATACATGTTCTTTACGGTCAACTTATTCATTTCCTTGTAGTCAATACCCATTCGCATACTTCCATCTTTCTTCTTAACGAACAGCACCGGTGCTCCTCACGGAGAGACACTCTGTCGTATAAAACCTTTGTCAAGGAGTTCTTGTAGTTGGGCCATCATTTCTTTCATTTTTGTTGGAGCCAAACGGTAAGGTGTTTTGGCAACGGGTTGGGCCCCAGCACTAAGTCGATTTCGAACTCAATCTCCCATTCAGGTGATAATCCAGGAAATTGCTCAGGGAATACATCAAGGAAGTTACACACCATGGGTACATCATCAATCGTCCTCATATCCATACATTCTTCAATCACGTAGGCCAAGTAGGCTACACACCCTCGCCTCATCATAACATCAGCCTTGATCATCTAAATGATCTTCGGCGCATGCATCGCTCTATCACCATGAACTGTTACGGAGCTCCCATCCATCGCACGTAAACATATCGTCTTCTGTCAACATAATTGTGACACCTCGCTATTTCCAGGTCAGCATTAACTATATTTTAATAATAATATGTATTATTATTCCACACGTGGCACTAGAATTACAAATGTTTCGTGTGACACGTGGCACGACAGTCTAAATGCACCGATAATTCGAAGAATTATCACAAAACGCTCGCACGTGTCTTGAATAACGAACGTTGGTGAACGTATCAAATCACAGTACACTTTCACTACACGTAGCTTCTAAGGAACCTAGAATAGGTAGAACCATGCTTATGTGTCGAGAAACAATGATCATAATCGAGAAATTCGCAAATTTCGGTTCAAAGCAATGAAATTGGGCTTATTGGGCTCAACTAGTACCCATCGCGGTACGCGATGGGCACCCAAATGGGCCTTCGCGGTACGCTATGCACAGGCGGGAGAATTTGAATCCTCCAAAACTCATCGCGGTATGCGATGACCGATCATCCTCCCTCTTCGCGATACGCGGCGTGTTTCGAGAACCGAATGATTACTTTATTCATCACGATACGCTGAGATGCTTTTTGCCAGACTCCGCGGTACGCGACCGCCCTACACACGCAAAATCTTTGTTTAACCAAGACCATATCATTTCAGTCGATCTTTTTACCCATTACTCGAACTCCAAGCGACCGGAATCCGCCATTGTCACCTGTAAACCACCTTCTAACTCCTTATAAGCCATTGTCATCACAAAGGAAGCACCATTGAAGCTTGAGGGGACTTGAGGTGAGCTCGAGGGCATCAACCACTATCTTGGACGACTTGTAGCTACTGAAGAGAAGATCTCAGAGCTTCTGGAAGACACCTAAACCTGTTCCAGCCTTATTTTAGCCCTCTTGAACTCTCTAAGGTAGTTCCCTAGCACCATTTGACACCTTTTACACTTATACACACACATGCAAGGGGAAATACCTACATGCATCACCATCACCACTTGAATCACGAAATCATGAAGATGTAGATCTATTATTTGATGTTATTGCTACTGATTTGATGATTGGATGATGATCTATAGTGATTTTGATTGCCTATGATGATGATTTGTCGATTTGGTCATGAAATGGGTACTTTAGACCACATGCATGAAAGATCCATGATGTTTTATGTGATCGTTGATATTGCAATGTTGTTATAAGTGATATTTGTAATGAATTACAAGGATTAGAAGTGTTGAATGAAGTCAAGAACATGATTATTTGCACTATTACTAAATATGGTAACTTTGTTATTACAAAATGATGATTCTTCATGAAATAGGAACATGCATGTATTTAGATCAATGATTTATGCTTGAAATGATGATATGATACTAAGGTAATGGTTATTGACGCATTGAAAGGGTTAGATTTGTTAAAAATAGGATATTCATGAATGTTACTATAAATAGAAACTTTTTGATATGAAGTTGCTAGAAATGATGAATTTGATAAATGTTGTGTGTTTGATATGCTTAGTTGAAGTTGTTATGATGACGATAAGCGTTCTTATAACTTGAATGATATGAAATATGTGCATTTGTCATATATTCCTAAAAATAGTAACTTTTACACGCGAGACGTGCTTAACAGGCTAAGTGTAATTACGTGCTATATGATAACATGCTCACTTAGGATAAATATGCATAATAGAATAATCGGAATATGATTTCTAGCATGACATGCCTAATGTTGGAAACTTCCTGAAATAGAAACTTACTATAAATAGTAAGTTTCCTCACGAAAGTGACTTTGGTATCCGCACACATCACTCGACACTAAATCGCACGTTACACAAGCACTTGAACTAAAACCGTCACCAACGGGTCGTTAGGTCAAACACGGTCAACACGGTCAAACATGGTCAACTCGACCCACATAACAACTTGGAGTTGTTAAACACGAACACGGTCCTGTGAGACCCACATGTATGTGATCACAAACTTATAAACACCTATGTGATATAGGTAACTGCTAGCCGGCGAGCTACTCCGTTCTTGCACGAACGCACATCACACAAACTCAGGTGAATTTACTGCCCCACTTTTACTCTTTAACTGTTTTGCTAAACTTATGGGGTGAGAAGTACATTGCAACTGTTTTAGATATATGACTGGTATGTTGTAAAATCCGTTTTGAGTGTAACTATTATCGCATTAAGTCCTTGCTTATCCTTACCGTTAGTTGTATAACAACCGAGTCGTAATTACGTAGTACTACTGGGTTTGACTAGCCCCACTCGGCACCAATGTTGGCTGGAGGTCATAACGAGTGTAATTTCGATGTTGATGTCGGGTTCAGCGATGACCCGCGGAGACAAACGGAAACAGTCGAGTTTCGGTAAGATGAACTGACACACTCCACGGATCGTAGTATCCAACAACTAAACTTAACATACGCAGTATATGTCTGTCTAAACCTGTGAACTCACTAACTTTTTAGTTGACACTTTTCGCATGTATTCTCAGGTAAGTAAATGGATCTCAAGCTAGGACGCGCACAAGGAACTACTAAGGAGTCTGGCATGGATATAGACTCAAATCCTAGGCTTGTGTTGATGTATTTCTTTTATAAACAATTTAAACAATGTAGTGTTTGATACACTTTAATTTCCGCTGCTACACTTTACTTTTCCGTTGTTTAACATTTTAACTTTTACGCTGCTTTATTATGAAACCTTGTAGTACTTTACAAAACTGTATGTGTGTAACTCATATAGAGTCGTTCTATATGACCATGAGCTGTGATCCTGGCCACGTCACACCCACGTGGTCTGACACCGCACATGGAAATTTGGGGATGTGACAGGCTGGTATCAGAGCCTTGGTTATAGAGAACCAGGTTTGCATATATGAACTTAGACTATAGCCATTGCTCAACATTAGACACTACACTTAGACATTGCACAATGATGTGTTTACTATTAACTGTTACTTACTGATTTGAGACTTACAGGATGGCTGGTAACAATGATGATCGGAGGGATCCGGGGAAACGCCTCGCCGAGGATGAGCTGACGGATGAGAGTCGACAGCGGGTTCGGGATATCATGTCCCCGGCATATGCTGATGTAACACCCCGACCGATGGCGGAAACGTCGGGATGCCACGAGGGATGTGTAGATTGTTCATAAGCTCGTGGACATCTAGTTAAATCATCACATAATCATATAATCATCCAAATTAATTACAACAAAAATCATGTTTATCATGAAATAAATACATCAATTACACCTAAATAATTAGCTAAACTAACTAAACTTTAATTGCCAGAATTTTAGTTAAATTTAGCTAAGTCCAAGATCCTATGTGATGATGTCCAAAATATGAGAGTCCATCCTTCTCAACCTACTTACCTTCATCACCTGAAACATGTAAGGAAATCAAGTGTCAACTACGAAGTAGTTGGTGAGTAATCATAAGCTTTTATACTTAAAAGTATTTTATAAAAATAGTATAAAAGTTTATATTTGAAAAGGGTTTTATAAAAAGTTTAGATAAAACGAGTATAAAAGCTTATGGTTTATCTGAGAAAATCCACAAGAGTACCTGCGTAAAAATCCAACACAACCTCCAACACACAATCAACACATACACAAACACATAATAACATATCAATTCAGTCATAGTTAATCATAGATAATCATAGTCAATAATAGATAATCAACCACATAACCATTCAACCAATCTCAACATCAATATTCTCAAATAATATCTGTGACTATACATGGATATTATGTAATTAACATAAGTTAAAGACATGATCCACGGAGTGGTCGGTAACCACGTGACAATACATGAAACCAAAGCAATTAACCAAAGTCAAAGGCAATGTTTCACGGAGTTGTGATAATCCAAGTGACAATACATGTAATCTTTGTTATTGACCGAAGTCAATGACAATGTTACACGGGTATATGATAATAAGTGATAATCCATAATTAATGAAAATTCTTTAATGTGAATATCATATTGATAAACAGGTATCATCCTTGTGTTATCAAAATAATATTTAAATTTGGTATACATGTTTCACCTCCGAGTTCTAAAACAAAACAGTTTAAAAAGGAGGTTATGAGAACTCACCTGAGTCCTTAGAATCAGTGTTCTTTTAGCATGCGCACTCGCGTAAGAGAAATCAAATGCAACTCAACGATCTGTAATTTGTGTGTTTATCATTTTTATAAGCACATGCGTTTCATCTCTAGCTAATGTCTATATATAAGTTTACTTTAATACCAATAATATTTCGTTAACTTATTTTGTTTTGTCAAGATTAACATAATATGCTAAAGATTTTATTCGTTATAAAAATGTAACTTTACTCATCAATTCAAGTTGCTTAATAATGACAATTTGTGATGTTTCCTTATATATGTTCCCATGGATATGTACACTAGTGTTGCCAACCTTAGTTATACATATCACTAACCACACATGCATGATTAAATTAAATAGGTTGCCCTAGTTTATATCTTCTCAATCTAATTTATGTCTAAGAGGTTTATTATTATATTCCATTACATGTTCACATTATACAAAATTTCCCATTTCAACTCATGTTAATAAATAAAAAGGTGGCAACTTATCTTTCATCATGCATGCGTGATTATACCCCATGCAATTTCGTTTATCCTGATATTTATAAGTTTATGTAATCCCCCTCTTAATCAGTAACGAAGTTCGGGTCCGGTAACCCCCCCCCCTAAACCAGCGAACCTATTTGGTTCTTCCCCTATAGGTTCGGCTCCCAAAAGGTCATGGTTCGACCCAACTGGAGAGGTTCGCCCAGGGCAGGGTTCGTTTGGGTTACGCTTCGGCCCCATATAGGTTCGTTCACCAGAGGTCCGTGGCATAGAGAGGAGGTCATGATCGAGGGTTCCCTGCATGCATGGGTTAAGGTTCGTTCGAGGGAGTTGGCTAACAGGTGGGTAGGGTTCGTTGCCCAGCTAAATGGTTCGGCTAACCCATAAGGTTCGCCCCAAGACCAAGGTTCGGCCCTAGAGGATCCAAGGCTCGGCTGAATGTTAAGGTTCGTAGGTAGTTCGTGGGCACTCGATCAGAAAAAGAAGAAAGGTTCGTGGCTGATAAAGGGTTCGGCTGGGACTAGGGTTCGCCTGACCTACGGTTTAGGCCGTCACAGGTTTCGGCCGCCCACCGTGAGGTTCGTCCCAGACCTGTTCATCCTCATCTCCAGCGTATCAACCATGGCGACCTGTTATACTCACTTCTTCTACTCTATACATGCACGAGTTACCCATACAAACCCTAAAATCGTTTACAAGTCAACACCCATGTACTCATGAACTTCCTTAACAAAAACCGAAAAGTAAACTGGATCTATTACCTTCAAAACGTGATCAACAGATGGATTTCTTCGTATACTCTTGTTCCCCTCGATCATACGAACGCGTGGCCGCCAAGATCTCGTGATTTCGTTGAGAAATGAAGAAGATATCGTAGAGAGAAGTTTTAGAGAGAGAAAGTGACGGAAATGAGCTTGTAGAGAGAGAAAGGGTTTGTCAAATGTGAGGAAGAAAAGGAGGTACTCTTCCTTATATCGTGTGTCATCCCCCGCGTGCTCGGTCTCGTCTTTATCGCGATAAAATCATAAAAGCATTCGGTTTTTATTCGTGAAGTGTTTTTTTTAAAACATAGTTGTTTAAATGAATGGGTTTCGTTAAAATAAAATGATTTAAATAATTTATTTCGCAAAACGATTTCGTTTCATTACGGTAAATTATTCATTTAAATAAACCATTTACTCGGATTTAACTTAGATTGTGATTCATTATAAATATTTTTAGTTTTCATTTATTGATTTAATATCGTTTGATATCATTTTGTTATCTCGTCGAAACGCGTTACTTGCGTACGTATTCGTAAAGATCGTCACCTTTGCGAATCCAACGCTCGTATCGTATTTCGATTCGATTTCCTATTTATCGAATATCGTTTGAAAATATTATTTTTAATAATTATATTCGTGTGAATCGTCATCCACGCGAATACATTTATTAAGTTAATATTTCCGAATTAATATTCGTGTTTAAATTGTATTCGTAACCTCACCATCGCGTACAGATTCACAATAATGCTTTCGTTATTTTATTAGCTTTAATATTATAATCCCAATCCAAAACCCAATAAACCAAGTCACTGACACATCCATGATAGACCAAAATATGCATATGTATAGGGCATATGCAGAGGTAGATCGCAACCTCCCCTACACCGTCCCACCGCTATTTCGATAAACCATGACCATGTGTCCTTGACTATGTTTAGCAACCAAACCATAACCAACTAACTCAAACTCCTTTCCATTTCAACCCAAATCCATAATCATCAACAATATAACTGCAATAAACTCTCTGGTTCTGTTTAGTTGAGTTACAACTAAATTTCCCATGGTTTACGTGTATAATAATATGTTCTAAGTATGTATACCAATAACAGTGATAATCATCAAATAATACTTCATCATTAATAATTACAAATCTCAGGTCGTAACAGTACATTCGTACGGATGTACGGACGACCGGAAGTATAGTGATGTTACAGTCTCCCCTAGTTAAGGGAATTTCGTCCCAAAATTCAACTTGGAGTGACCGTAGTAAATAAATGTGGGTACTTAAGCTTCATCTGATCTTCCCGCTCCCAGGTGAATTCTGGACCTCGGTTCGATTCCCAACATACTTTGACAATTGGGATTCTACTACGTTTTACCTTTTTAACCTCACGATCCATTATCCCGACTGGTCTTTCAACAAGATGCATGGTATCGTCGACGCGTAGGTCATCGAGTGGTACCCGAACATCCTGATCAGCTAAGCACTTTCTTAAGTTGGACACGTGAAATGTTGGGTGCACGTTATTAAGTTCAGGAGGAAGTTCCAGCTTGTAAGCAACCTTCCCGATCCGTTCAAGGATCTTAAAAGGGCCGACATATCGTGGAGCAAGCTTACCTTTCTTCCTGAATCGTACAACGCCCTTTCAAGGCGACACTTTAACTAATACCATATCATCAACTTCGAACTCTAAAGGTTTCCGTCTTTTATACGCGTAACTTTTCTGTCGGCTACGTGCAGCTAATAGATTGTCACATATCTGGCGGATCTTGTCAGTCGTTTCTTGAATAATTTCGGGACCAGTAATCTGCAAATCGCGGACCTCGATTCAACAAATAGGTGACTGACATTTTCTGCCATAAAGAGCTTCAAACGGCGCCATACCAATGCTCGCGTGATAACTGTTGTTATACGAGAACTCAACCAATGGTAAATGGCTATCCCAATTGCCACCGAAGTCTATGACACATGCTCTCAACATATCTTCCAATGTCTGAATCGTTCGTTCCGTCTGTCCATCCGTTTGAGGATGATAGGCAGTGCTAAGATCCAGTCTTGTTCCAAAGGCTTCATGAAGTGATTCCCAAAATCGTGCCGTGAAACGAGCATCACGATCTGATATTATGCTTAAAGGAATACCATTTCGGCTAATGATCTCATCAATGTAGATACGAGCTAACTTCTGCACAGGGTACGTTTCACGTATCGGTAAGAAATGAGCCGACTTGGTTAATCTATCAACTATCACCCAAATGCTATCTTTACCGTTTGCGGTTCGTGGAAGTTTGGTAATAAAATCCATGGAGATATTCTCTCACTTCCACATGGGTATTTCTGGTTGCAATAACAATCCTGAAGGTCGCTGGTGTTCTGCCTTGACTTTAGCGCTGTTAAGGCACTTGGACACATACTCAGCAATATCCTTCTTCATTCTAGGACACCAGTACAAACCCCTAAGGTCTTGATACATCTTGTCAGCACCCGGATGGATTGAGTAACGAGACTTATGAGCTTCATCCATAATCGCCATCCTAAGATCACCCTTGTTCGGTATCCACAACCGATTCAGATAATACATCAAACCATCATCCTTAGTTTCCAATAATATCTCGGCCCCGCAAGACATCTCATTTTTCAAGTTATCCTGATCCAATGAGTGTTGTTGGGCCGTGAGAACATCATTACGGAAATTAGTGTGTACTCGGACACTATGAATCTGAACTTCACTTTTGCCACTAAGCGCATCTGCTACTACATTCGCTTTACCAGGATGGTAGCGAATTTCACAGTCATAATCGTTTAACAGTTCAACCCATCTCCGTTGTCTCATGTTAAGTTCTTTCTGATTGAGAATATGTTGTAAGCTTTTATGATCAGTGAACACTACACGCTTAGTTCCATAAAGATAATGTCTCCATATCTTCAATGCAAACACGACTGCACCAAGTTCCAAGTCGTGTGTAGTGTAGTTCTTTTCGTGTATTTTCAGCTGTCTGGATGCATAGGCCACAACCTTTCCCCGTTGCATGAGAACACAACCGAGAACTAGGTTGGATGCATCACAATAGACCACGAAATCATCATTTCCATCAGGCAGTGTCAAGATAGGAGCATCACAGAGTTTCTGCTTCAAAGTCTGAAACGCCTCTTCTTGCTTTGGTCCCCACTCATAACGTTTATTGTTCTGAGTTAAGAGGGTGAGAGGGACAGCAATCCTGGAGAAATTCAATATGAACCGCCTATAGTACCCGGCAAGTCCGAGAAACGATCGAATCTCCGTCGGTGTCTTCGGTGTACTCCAATTCTTTACCGCATCAATCTTCACAGGATCCACGTGAACACCATTTTCATTGACGATGTGTCCCAAGAACTAAACTTCCTTAAGCCAAAATTCACATTTGGAGAATTTGGCATACAATTGTTCTTTTCTCAAGACCTCCAAAATCAACCTAAGGTGTTGCTCGTGTTTCGCTTTGCTCTTAGAATATATCAGAATATCATCAATGAATACAATCACAAATTTATCCAAGTATGGCCTGCAAACTCGGTTCATGAGGTCCATGAAAACCGCTGATGCATTGGTAAGGCCGAAAAGCATTACCAGAAATTCATAATGGCCATATCTTGTTCTGAAAGTTGTCTTGGGAATATCATCATCATGTACGCGAAGCTGATGATACCCAGACCTAAGATCGATCTTTGAAAACCATGCCTAGACTTGAAGCTGATCGAAGAGATCATCAATGCGCGGCAGTGGATATCGATTCTTAATTGTGAGCTTGTTTAATTCGCGATAGTCGATGCACATTCGGAATGACCCGTCCTTCGTCTTGACAAACAGGACCGATGCACCCCATGGTGAATGGCTCGGGCGAATAAATCCCTTATCAGTCAGTTCTTGCAGCTGGCTCGCCAATTCTTGCAACTCCGAAGGCGCAAGTCTGTAAGGAGCTTTGGCGACTGGGTTAGCACCAGGTACTAGTCAATTCGAAAATCTACTTGACGTTCTGGTGGAAGACCCGG
The DNA here is from genome assembly GCA_009363875.1 of Mikania micrantha. Classification (NCBI taxonomy): domain Eukaryota; kingdom Viridiplantae; phylum Streptophyta; class Magnoliopsida; order Asterales; family Asteraceae; genus Mikania; species Mikania micrantha. The sequence goes on along the minus strand of SZYD01001165.1, from coordinate 26,328 downwards.
CAAATCATTTGGAAATACTTCTGGAAAATATCTGATTATAGGAGCGTCTTCAATGCTCCTTCCTTTCTCCTTTTTCTCCAAAATGTGAGCTAAAAATGCTATACACTTCTTTCTAAGGTATTTGTGTGCTTTAGTGTATGACATCAGCTTAAGACCTTTACTAGAAGTTTCTCCAAATACTCTTAAGGTTTCACCCGAAGGTAATGGAATACGAATATATTTTTCATGGCATACAATCTCCGCTTTGTGTGTGGCTAACCAATCCATGCCTATGATAACATCAAAGCTACCAAGATGCATAGGTATGAGATCAATTGGGAAAACAGGATCACTTAAGTTCACAATACATCCAATAATAACAGTGTCAATATCAATAGTGTTTCCGTCAGCCACCTCCACGTTAAACGGTTTATCTAAATATGTACGTGTTCTACCAAGCAAGCATTCAAAATCATATGAAACGAAACTCCTATCGACACCAGAATCAAATAAGACAGATGCATAAGAGTTGTTGATCAGAAATGTACCGTTGACCTCGTCCTGGTTGGCTTGAGCAGCTGGAGCATTCAGCTGAAATGCTCTACCACGAGCCACAAGTTGATTGTTTCCGGTCAGTTTCGGGCATTGATTTCTGAAATGACCCACTTCGCCACACTCATAACAGGCTCTTGCCTGTGCAGGAGGTACCTTGCGAACGGGTACAGCTTGAATTGGTTGTGCTTGAGGAGCTGGTATTGCAAAGGGTGCATGTTGCATCCTTTGTGCTTGCGGAGCACTCCGACAGACATTGGCAAAATGACCGTACTTGCCGCAATTGTTGCAGACGCGACATGGCATGTTAGGTGCATGGTGATATCGGCAGGTATTACATTGGGGAGTATTCCCAACATAATTCCTGGCAGTAGTGTTGTTTGAAGATTGCTGAACAGACTTAGCAGCAGGAGTAGTAACCACAAAGTTTCTAGTCTTCCTCTTCTTGTTGTTGCTTCTTGAAGTGCTGCTTTGTTCAGTTTTGACTTTAGTTGAAGTCTCCTTTGTAGTTGCTTTGGTGTCAGTCTTCTTAGATCATTTCCTTGTGAGTGTTCCAGCCCTTACATGGTTGTCAGTCAGTGTTGCAGATAAACAGATTGCAGCCTCCAATGTGGTAGGGTTGTTACCGTAGATGGTGTCCTGAATCTGCATAGGCAGACCACCTATGTACTTCTCAATTGCTCTCTCTAGCGGTGTCACTAGATGAGGCACCAGCAGACTATACTCGTGGAAACGAGTATTGTAGATGACGTTCTCCCCACTTTCCTGCTTGAGTTCCCAAAACTCAGTCTCAAGCTTCCTTATTTCGCTGCGAGGACATAATTCAGTGGTCATCAGCTTTTTGACCTCTGTCCATGTTAGTGCTAAAGCAGCATCAACTCCCCTAGTTCTCTTTTCGCCATTCCACCAAGTCAGTGCTCTCTTTTGAAAAACACTGGTGGATAGCGCACTTTCAAATTTTTGGGGCAGTCATTATTGATGAAGGTATTTTCCATGCTCTCAAAGCACTGCAGCAGACCAGTGGCTGTTTCAGATCCCGTAAACTTCAGTGGATTACAGGAGTTGAAGTGTTTGAATGTGCAAGTTGGTGGGTTTGCACCACCTCTGTTCTGAGTGAGAGACAGATTGGCTTGAGTCAATTGATCAATCAATCCAGAAATAAGTGATGCTAACTCTTGTATGCCGGAGTTGGCATTACTGTTGTTAGCATCCCCATTGTTTGAGTCATCTTCGTTGTGACGGCACGGCGGCATGTTTCTGAGGAATTAGAAACATGTTACTACCGTTTACAACGTAAGTCATACAAACAATGGTCAAATGAGTTCATTTAAACGGTTAGGATTACATATAGGAACTATATTTTTCTCCTATCTGTCATTAAACTCATAAAAGTTTTAAATTTCCTAAAATTATACTAAGTGTCCTAGTTGGTCATAACTAATATTAGCTAACTATTCCTAATTTATATACATTCCCCACCCTATACTAACACTGACAACCTCCCGATGCAATGCAACAAGCTTATATATAGGGCATATGCAGAGGTAGATCGCAATCTTCCCTACACCGTCCCACCACCGTTCCATTGCACCACAATTATGCCCTTGTTAGCATTTAGGGTGTATCATGTATCTTACCATAGTTTCACTTTACAAACCTTATCCTTGATAGGATAATTTTGAGTGAAGTGGTCTCCAGTTCCCTTGGACAATTAGGTTCGCCTAATGTCTAAGTTCACCTGACATGTAGGTTCACCTATTTCTAAGTTCACCTAATGTCTAAGTTCACCTGCCATTAAAGTTTCCCCTAATCTCTAAGTTCACTAAATTTCATACGAAATCCCAATGTCCATAATTATCAATAAGGGTTCATATCCTCACTAAGTGCTCTTATTGTCACTAAGTGTTCATATCCTCCCTATAATTTATTCTCATCAAGTTTCCATACCATCACTAAGTGTTAGTATCATCACTATGTGTTTATATTATCCCCCAAGTGTCTATATCATCACCCAAGTCTTACAATCCATTACTAATCGTTCGTATAATTCGTTGATCCTATGCACCCTACATGTCCAATAAGCGTGTTTATAAATGAGTTTATAAGTGTTCATCAAGTATGATCATCCATAAGTGTCAATCCAAACCAACCTCAATCAACATACCATCAATAATCCACCTTACAACAATTCCTAGTAATATCCTAAGTTCCTGAAACTGACAGACCCCCAATATACTACAAATGGTATATGTATAGGGCATATGCAAGGGTAGATCGCAACCTCCCTTACACCGTCCCACCACCTTTGTAGTATGCCATGAGTGTGTCCATGTCTGGAGATCAAGAGATCTAACAAATAATTCCTAAAGCAGATAAATTCCTAAGCAGCTAAGTTCTTAAGCAGATAAGTGTCCCAAACGGGTAGTTCCCTTATTCCTCAATACTGACATCCACCCGATGTACTGTAAATGGTATATATATGGGGCATATGATAAGGGTAGGTCGCAACCGCCCAAACCACTGTCCCACCACCTTTACAATACACCACGAGTATGTCCTTATCGAGTCATTAGGGCACAAGTAAGCAAGAAATTAGTAAGGAGCATATATAAATCAGATGTATAACAGGAGTTCATTTAACATGTAATAAACACATAAGCATGAAATCCTGAATATACTAACTAGTGTATGAAGTAATTTCATACTAGGGTTTCCTACGGTTATAGACTAGGTCAACCATTTCTAGTAACATAATTCCCTATAACCCAGGCTCTGATAGCAATCTGTAGCACCCCGACCGATGGCGGAAACGTCGGGATGCCACGAGGGATGTGTAGATTGTTCATAAGCTCGTGGGCATCTAATTAAATCATCACATAATCATATAATCATCCAAATTAATTACAACAAAAATCAAGTTTATCATGAATTAAATACATCAATTACACCAAAAGAATTAGCTAAATTAACTAAACTCTAATCGCCAGAATTTTAGTTAAATTTAGCTAAGTCCAAGATCCTATCTGATGATGTCCAAAATATGAGAGTCCATCCTTCTCAACCTACTTACCTTCATCACCTGAAACATGTAAGGAAATCAAGTGTCAACTACGAAGTAGTTGGTGAGTAATCATAAGTTTTTATACTTAAAAGTATTTTGTAAAAAGAGTATAAAAGTTTATATTTGAAAAGGGTTTTAAAAAAAGTTTAGATAAAACGAGTATAAAAGCTTATGGTTTATCTGAGAAAATCCACAAGAGTACCTGCGTGAAAATCCAACACAACCTCCAACACACAATCAACACATACACAAACACATAATCACATATCAATTCAGTCATAGTTAATCATAGATAATCATAGTCAATAATAGATAATCAACCACATAACCATTCAACCAATCTCAACATCAATATTCTCAAATAATATTTGTGACTATACATGGATATTATATAATTAACATAAGTTAAAGACATGATCCACAGAGTGGTCGGTAACCACGTGACAATACATGAAACCAAAGCAATTAACCAAAGTCAAAGGCAATGTTTCACGGAGTTGTGATAATCCAAGTAACAATACATGTAATCTTTGTTATTGACCGAAGTCAATGACAATGTTACACGGGTATACGATAATAAGTGATAATCCATAATTAATGATAATTCTTTAATGTGAATATCATATTGATAAACAGGTATCATCCTTGTGTTATCAAAATAATATTTAAATTTGGTATACATGTTTCACCTCCGAGTTCTAAAACAAAACAGTTTAAAAAGGAGGTTATGAGAACTCACCTGAGTCCTTAGAATCAGTGTTCTTTTAGTATGCGCGCTCGCGTAAGAGAAATCAAATGCAACTCAACAATCTGTAATTTGTGTGTTTATCATTTTTATAAGCACATGCATTTCATCTCTAGCTAATGTCTATTTATAAGTTTACTTTAATACCAATAATATATCGTTAACTTATTTTGTGTTGTCAAGATTAACATAATATGCTAAAGATTTTATTCGTTATAAAAATGTAACTTTACTCATCAGTTCAAGTTGCTTAATAATGACAATTAGTGATGTTTCCTTATATATGTTCCCATGGATATGTACACTAGTGTTGCCAACCTTAGTTATGCATATCACTAACCACACATGCATGATTAAATTAAATAGGTCGCCTTAGTTTATATATTCTCAATCTAATTTATGTCTAAGAGGTTTATTATTATATTCCATTACACGTTCACATTATACAAAATTTCCCATTTCAACTCATGTTAATAAATAAAAAGGTGGCAACTTATCTTTCATCATGCATGCGTGATTATACCCCATGTTATTTCGTTTATCCCGATATTTATAAGTTTATGTAATCCACCTCTTAATCACTAACGAAGTTCGGGTCCGGTAACCCCCCTTAAACCAGCGAACCTATTTGGTTCTTCCCCTATAGGTTCGCCCAGGGCAGGGTTCGTTTGGGTTAGGCTTCGGCCCCATATAGGTTCGTTCACCAGAGGGCCGTGGCATAGAGAGGAGGTCATGATTGAGGGTTCCCTGCATGCATGGGTTAGGGTTCGTTCGAGGGAGTTGGCTAACAGGTGGGTAGGGTTCGTTGCTCAGCTAAATGGTTCGGCTAACCTATAAGGTTCGCCCCAAGCCCAAGGTTTGGCCCTAGAGGATCCAAGGCTCGGCTGACTGTTAAGGTTCGTAGGTAGTTCGTGGGCACCAGTGTTTGGTCTGAAAAAGAAGAAAGGTTCGTGGCTGATAAAGGGTTCGGCTGGGACTAGGGTTCGCCTGACCTACGGTTTAGGCCTTCATAGGTTTCGGCCGCCCACCGTGAGGTTCGTCCCAGACCTGTTCATCCTCATCTCCAGCGTATCAACCATGGCGACATGTTATACTCACTTCTTCTACTCTATACATGCACGAGTTACCCATACAAACCCTAAAATCGTTTACAAGTCGACACCCATGTACTCATGAACTTCCTTAACAAACACCGAAAAGTAAACTGGATCTATTACCTTCAAAACGTGATCAATAGCTGAATTTCTTCGTGTCCTCTTGTTCCCCTCGATCATACGAATGCGAGGCCGCCAAGATCTCGTGATTTCGTTGAGAAATGAAGAAGATATCGTAGAGAGAAGTTTTACAGAGAGCAAGTGACGGAAATGAGCTTGTAGAGAGAGAAAGGGTTTGTCAAATGTGGGGAAGAAGAGAAGGTCCTCTTCCTTATATCGCGTGTCATCCCCCGCGTGCTCGGTCTCGTCTTTATCGCGATAAAATCATAAAAGCATTCGGTATTTTTTCGTGAAGTGTATTTTTTTTAAAACATAGTTGTTTAAATGAATGGGTTTCGTTAAAATAAAATGATTTAAATAATTTATTTCGTAAAACGATTTCGTTTCATTACGGTAAATTATTAATTTAAATAAACCATTTACTCGGATTTAACTTAGATTGTGATTCCTAATAAATATTTTTAGTTTTCATTTATTGATTTAATATCGTTTGATATCATTTTGTTATCTCGTCAAAACGCGTTACTTGCGTACGCATTCGTAAAGATCGTCACCTTTGCGAATCCAACGCTCGTATCGTATTTTGATTCGATTTCCTATTTATCGAATATCGTTTGAAAATATTATTTTTAATAATTATATTCGTGTGAATCGTCACCCACGCGAATACATTTATTAAGTTAATATTTCCGAATTAATATTCGTGTTTAAATTGTATTCGTAACCTCACCATCGCGTACAGATTCACAATAATGCTTTCATTATTTTATTAGATTTAATATTATAATCCCAATCCAAAACCCAGTAAACCAAGTCACTGACACATCCATGATAGACCGAAATATGTATATGTATAGGGCATATGCAGAGGTAGATCGCAACCTCCCCTACACCGTCCCACCGCTATTTCGATAAACCATGACCATGTGTCCTTGCCGTGGTCCAGGACCATGGCGAGCGGCTGGTCGTGGTAGAACACGTTGCAGGGGAGAACCAGGCGGCACTTCAGAATGCTTGGGCTGAACAGCTGATCGTGGAGCCGGAGCAGGAGCCGGATCAGGGACCCCAATTTGAGGCTGAGGACCTCGAAGAGGGTGATTTTGATGAGGATCTAGATGAGGATCCCAAGGAGGATGACGACGACGGTCCTGCAGACAGTGGAGATTCGCACTCTACTGTTGCATCAGCTAGTCAGATTTTTCTATTCAAGTTATTTTACCTTTTGTATTCCTAGATGAGCGGGATGTGCTCATATGAACTATGATAGTTGTATCTTTATTTTGGAAATCATTGTACTCAAAGGCTATTATCATTAGTGAAATGATGTTTTGATTTATCTACCATACATTCTGACTGTGGTTGTTTGCTAGCATGATATCTAACATAGCTCTGGACTAACATCCTAACATATGATGACTAACACTTTATCCCTTCCGTATAGAACTCGACTATGGCCGGAAGAGGAACATACATTCGTTCCCACAGGCGACCGACTGGTGCAGCAGCCATCCGATCGATGGTAGAACGACGGGTTAGCATGGCTATGGCTGAGTACGAAGCTAACCGATTACAGAGCGAAACCAGCAGAACAAACAACGGTATTAACATCTGCCTAACCCGGCTAACTTAGTAAGGACAATGTTGTCGCTAACACGTAACGTTAAATCCTAATAGATAGGATCCCATGGAAGTACTACCAAGGGATGCTCTTTCAAAGCATTCTTAAGTTGCCATCCCCACAAATTCCAAGGAACTGAGGGAGCAGTAGGACTGCTTCGCTGGATTGAAAAACTGGAATCAGTCTTCTCCATGGCGGAATGCTCGGAGGAGAACCGAGTGAAATTCGCTACTGGAACTCTGGAGGGACCAGCCCTCACCTGGTGGAATATGCATGTCCAGACCCTAGGACTTGAGACTGCAAACACTATCCCATGGGTGGAATTTACCCGAATGCTTCATGAAGAATATTGTCCGCGCGACGAAATCAGGAAACTCGAGGAGGAGTTTTGGGTACATAAAATGGTGGGTTCTGAGATCGAACAATACTGTACTCGATTCCATGAGCTATGCAAGCTGTGCCCGGCGATGGTGACGCCGGAGTATAAATAGATCGAACAAATCATCAGTGGGTTGCCAGAGCAGATACAAAGCATGGTGACCGCTTCCGACCTCACTACCATCCAACCACTGATTCGGTTAGCCCACAATTTAACCGATCAGGCAGTAGCTCAGGGCAAACTGCCGAGGAGGGGTGAGCACCTGAAACCCCAAAAGCCCAAGAGGAAGTGGGAGCCCAGTAATAACCGTACCTTCTCACCACAGCAACCGACACCTGCTAAGGTCTTCACTGCCACCCAACCAAGCACTCAAGGCAAAGGGGGATATCAGGGCAACAGCCCGAAATGCAATAGCTGTAACTACCACCACTTTGTCGCATGCAAAAGGGCTAAGTGCACCAACTGTGGCAGAAATGGACATGTAGCCAAGGAGTGTCGATCAAACCGCAACCATAACGTCAACCAAAACACTCTCAAAGGGTGCTACGAATGTGGTAAGCCGGGGCACATGCGGAGGGATTGCCCGCAACTGAAAAAGGGTGGAGGAGGCGCAAGCAAAGGACGAGCCTTTGTAATTGGCTCGGGAGAAGCAAAAGATGATCCTAACGTCGTTACCGGTACGTTTCTTTTAAATAATGTCTACGCTAGCATATTATTTGATACCGGTGCCGATAGGAGTTTTATCTCTAGTGACTTTAGTAAACTACTTAAGATGACCCCAACACCACTAGACTATAAGTAAACCGTAGAGTTAGCGGACGGTAAGCTGATCGAGACGCAACACATCATCAAAGGGTGTGTCTTGATGCTAGCAGACCACGAACTGGGATTGATTTGATGCCGGTAACTCTCGGGAGCTTCGACGTGGTGATTGGAATGGATTGGTTATCTGCTAACCATGCCGAGATCGTATGTAACGAGAAGATTGTACAAGGTACATTACCAAGTGGAGAGGAGATCTCGATTCAAGGGGAAAGGCGTGGTGTACCCTTAAACATCATGTCCTGCATGAAGGCAAGCAAATACCTGAAGAAGGGATACACGGCTCTTCTGGCACTTATTACTGAACAACCAAAGAAGGAACGAAAGATCAAGGACATCGTTGTCGTCCGCGACTTTCCTGAAGTCTTTCCTGACGATCTACCTGGACTACCACCGAAGCGACAAGTGGAATTTCAGATAGACCTAATACCAGGAGCTGCACCGATAGCCAAGGCACCATATCGATTGGCTCCTACTGAAATGCAGGAACTATCTAATCAACTGCAAGAGTTATTAGATAAAGGATTTATCCGACCGAGCTTCTCACCTTAGGGAGCACCGGTCTTGTTTGTGAAGAAAAAGGACGGAACATTCCGGATGTGCATCGACTACCGGGAATTGAACAAGGTAACGATCAAAAATTGATACCCGTTACCACGGATAGACGATCTGTTTGACCAGCTGCAAGGGTCAAGCAACTATTCGAAGATCGATTTAAGATCCGGTTACCATCAACTAAGAATACAAGAGGAGGATATACTGAAGACAGCCTTCAGAACACGGTATGGACATTACGAATTCCTGGTCATGCTCTTCGGACTTACCAACTCATCAGTCGTGTTCATGGATCTCATGAATCGGGTGTACAAACCATATCTAGATAAATTCGTCCTGATAACAAAATCAGAATGAGTTTCGATGAGGAGTGTTGGGTGAATATTTCAAATGGAAGCTCTAGGATAGATAAACCAAGTGAAGATGAAATGAGAGTTCTTAGGAAATTCAACCCTGATTGTTTTTGGCTGAAAGAAGAAATTAAACAAAAGAAAAGACTTTTTGAGAATAAAAGAAATGTTAAAAAGATTGTGAAAATTGTGACGTCATCTGATGATGATTCCTTTAAAAAATTTTCATCAAGATCATTTTCAAACCAACCTATCAAATCCAAATCATTTTGGAAACTCAAAGATAGATTAGGTGATGAATTTTCTAAGAAAGAGGATGACACAAGTGATGATGGTTATTCAATTAGGTCATCTTAAAAGAATGGAAGGGGTCCATTCCGGGAGACTCGACTCCGAAATGGCGGGAGTCATCCCTTTTGAATACTGACAAGTTTCTTTTAATTTATTGTGCAGGTTGCATCCGCAGGCCATATTAACAATCGTTGGATTGTTGATTGTGGATTTTACCGCCATATGACTGGAGAATTGAACTTTTTAAGAGATTTCAAGTTGGTGAAAGGAAGTTATGTGAATTTTGCTGGAGATAAAGGAGGTCAAATTACAGGGATTGGTAGTTTGACAAATGGAAAGGTTTCATTTGACAATGTTAATTTTTGTAAAGAATTAACTAACAATTTGTTGAGTGTTTCGCAGATTTGTGATAAGGATTACAAAGTGATGTTTGACAAAGAAAGATGTTGTGTATTCAAACAAAGATTTCAAATTTCTGAGGAGTGGATTCTGATGACAGCTGATGAAGCAAGGATCTTTATGTGCTTGACATGGCAAAGGCGGAGACAGTAAATAAAGTGGAAACATGCCTGGTGTCCAAAGCTACTAAACAGGACACATGTTCTTGGCCCAGGCAAATGGGACATATTCACATTTGGAAAATGAATCATCTTGTGCATAATCATTTAGTTGAGGGTGTACCTGTTAAACATTTTAAACTTCTGGATGTATGTGTTTCATGTAAAATGGGTAAACAAAAAAGGAAGTCTCACAAATCAAAGAAAATTTTTTCTATTGATATGCCACTTGAACTTCTTCACATGGATCTTTTTGGACCAATCAATGTATAAAGTATAAGTGGTGGATCTTATTGTTTCGTTGTGACTGATGACTTTTCAAGATTTTCATGGGTTACGTTTTTGAAACATAAATCAGATACTTATGAAAACTTTGTTTTGTTGATAAATAGGTTGGAGAATGTATATAAGTTGAGGGTAAGGTGTGCACGATCTGACAATGGGACTGAGTTTAAGAATCATCAAATGGAGGAATTTTGTAATTCGAAAGGCATTCAACAGCAATTCAGTGCATTTTTTGAGCCTTAGATGAATGGTGTAGCTAAAAGAAAGAACATGACTTTGATTGAATATGCGAGAACAATGCTAGCTGATTCTAAACTGCCCATTACTTTTTGGAGTGAAGTTCTGGCTACAGCTTGTTTTACCCTTAACAGAGTGTTAATTGTCAAAAGACACAATAAAACTTGTGATGAATTGCTTCAGAATCGAAAGTCCAATTTGGAACACCTGGAATCTTTTGGGGCTCCTTGTACAACGCTAAAGAAAGATTCAAAATTCAATTATAAAGTTGAAGAGGGTTTTTTTCTTGGCTATAGTCTTCCTAACAAACGTGTGTTTAACAAGCGTACGGGTGTTGTGGAATTGTGGAATTGTGGTATTATGTGGATGTCCAACGACATACACCTATACCAAATGGGAAGGGTCCAGATTGGATTTTCGATTACAATAAGTTGTTTGAGTCTTTTAATTTGTCTTCAACTGTTTCTGATGATGAAATAACCTTACAAATGTTGTATGATTTGTAGAATTCAGAAGAACAAGGTATTTTTTTCAACCTGAAGATGGAGTTATTACACCACACGGAGAAGGTACTTCAAAGGTTATTATAGAAGAGTCGTCATCTAAGGATGAAAATGATGTCTTTGAAGATGCTATTTCCCATGATCAAGATCTTGATCAGAACATCAACAATCTGGATCATGATGTGGTTGTATCGCAATTGCATGTCACACGTGTTCATGTTAATCATCCGATTGATCAGATAACAGGAGTTCCAAATGCAGAAGTACAAACATGAAATCAAGTTACAAATGATGAAAGTATGTATCTTGAGTTAGAGAAAACTCATGGCAGTCAAGAGCTCTGCATGCATTCATCATTTATTTTACAAATAGAGCCAAAGACTGTGACTGAAGCTTTGCGTGAGCCGGCTTGGGTGGAGGCTATGCAAGAAGAATTGAATCAATTTCGCAAGTTTGGAGTTTGGCATTTGGTTGATTTGACAAAAGGAGAAAAAAAATTGGCACTCGATGGGTGTTGAGATGCGAACGAGATGACAGAGGCGTAATTGTCAGAAACAAAGCTCGTTTAGTGGTTCAGGGTTTTAGACAAGTTGAAGGAATTAATTATGATGAGGTTTTTGCACCTGTGGCGCGATTAGAAGCAATTCGACTTTTTCTTGCTTTTGCTGCCCATAAGAAGTTCAAAGTATTTCAGTTGGATGTAAAATCTTATTTTCTATATGGCTCGTTGAAGGAAACAGTGTATGTTTGTCAGCCACCTGGCTTTGAGGATCCTATCCATCGGGATCAGGTTTACCTTTTGGACAAAGCACTGTATGGTCAACATCAGGCTGCGCGTGACTAGTATGAGACTTTATCTACTCACCTTATTGAACATGGGTTTAATAGGGGTCAGATTGACAAAACTTTGTTCTTTTGGGAAAAGGGAAAGGACATTCTCCTTGTTCAGATCTATGTGGATGATATCATTTTTGGATCTACTGATGAACAAATGTATTTGGAATTCAAAGAGGTGATGATTGATAAATTCGAGATGAGTGCGATGTCAGATATCAATTTTTTTCATGGTCTACAAGTTGATCAAACTGATAATGGGATTTTCATCCATCAAACTAAATATATTCAAGATGTGCTGAAACGGTTTAGCATGATTGATTCAAAACCAATTTCCACGCACATTCAGCCTAATCACGGGATTGAGCCTGATATTAAGGGGGAGTTGATTGATCCTACATTTTATCATGGAATTATTGGAAGTTTGATGTATCTGACTGCCTCAAGACCAGATATTGTTTTTGCTACAAGTATTCGTGCATGATATCAATCTAAACCTAAGATGTCACATCTGATAGCAGTCAAGAGAATTCTTCGTTATCTGAAGGGTACACCAGACACCGTTCTGTGGTATCCTAAGGATGATAACTTTTTCTTCAATGCCTACAGTGACTCCGATTATGGAGGATGTAAGACAGATGCAAAGTCCACAACTGGTGGTGCACAATTTTTGGGGGAACGATTGGTCTCTTGGCAATGTAAAAAGCAAACTTCTGTGGCTACTTCAACTTGTGAAGCTGAATATGTCGCTGCTGCTAGTTGTTGTTCACAAGTTTTGTGGATACAACAACAAATGAGAGATTATGGCTTGAATTATCTTCTTACCCCGATACATGTTGATAATGAGGCTAACATTGCTATTACTAAAAATCCAGTGTATCATTCACGTTCCAAACACATTGATATTCGTTTACATTTCATACGCGATTGCTATGAAAAGAAACTTATTGATGTGGTCAAGATACACACAAATGAGCAACGTGCAGACCTTCTCACGAAGGCCTTTGATAAAACTCGTTTTGAGTATTTACTCAAATTAAATGGAATTCGGATCATGTGTGAGCTCATTTCAAATCAACTCCCTTCATAATCAATTTTTATTGAATTGACATTAGATATTTTTATTTGTTTTTGTTTTCTTTGTGTTTTAGTTTTTAGGGGGAGAAAATTTGAAATATCAAAAACATTTGAAAAATCAAAAACACAAAAACAATTAAAAAATAAAAATTTGAGAAATTGATTCGACCTAGTGAGAAATGATAGTACATTGTAGCAATCAGAAGCACATCTGTATCACACTAGAACTTAAACATAAAGAGCATTTACATTATTTAGTATGATATGTTGGTAGGTTTATAACTTAGTTGAGATAACATTTGACAAAATTATGATTATACTTTGTGGGAGACAGTCGATTAGAATACAGTGCTTAGCTTTGTCCTAATGCATGGTTATTAATTTTACAATGTGTTTCTTGAATTAAAATAACCTAATTGCTAGTTTTTGATCATGTGTTCAATTTTAAAAAGAAATTCTAAATTCTAATTTTTTTTTATTTTTTTATGTTTGTTTAAAGATGAAACTTTCTCTGCGTATACTTACGTATCGAACTGATTTTTATAGCTTTAAACAATTCAAAAAATTTTTTCTTTGTTTGATTAAGTTTTGGACAATCTCTGCGTATATGAGAATATCGATCTGGTTGTTAAAAGCTTAATCTGAAATTATTGTTTCGTTCATTATCTGGATCATCTGAGTATACGAAAGTATCAACCTTGATTCCAAGATTTTCAACAAATTCAAATTGTTTTATATTTTTTATTTTCAAAAAGAAATTCTATGTTGTTTTTGCATGATCAAACTAGTTACATTTGAATTAAATTGTTTCAAGAACATTATTGTTTGATTAATTATTCACAAAATGGGGATGTGTTCAAGTAAATAAGGAACATAAAGTATTTGATGGTTTAAATTTCATTTGATATCTTAACTAAGTAATTAAATTTAAATTGGACTCATATACTGACAATCATTTCTGAATTGTAATTTGCTAATTAACATATTCCTTAACTCAATCAGTTTGTGCAGATGACTTTAATGCAATATGATTTCATGTCTGGATCTTTATCACCAAAAACATGCGTTTGTTTCATATATTCTCATATTTCATTTTAGGTTCCTTACAGAATTAAAATTTTGGTGTGTTTCTATATTTAATTCTAGAATTTTTTTTTGATATATCTGATGTTAAATCAATAATTATTGATTATTTGTTTTAACTCTGAAACGTTAAATTTTGTTTTGTTTGGAAATTTTTGAATAAATTTGAAAAATAAAAATGTCAAAGATTTGTGAAAATGTGTGTTGAAACGAACCTATGGAAGATAGTATCTATCCGGTTGTTGAGGCTTGAAGTTGACCCATCTCTTCCGGTACTCAAACTAGATCTGCTTGAAAATCAAGAAGACATCCCTGAGTCTTCACTATAAAGCATCTTCTGACGTGCAAGTTGATTTAGTTCGAATCCGGGCAACGTCTTGAAGTCGTGGGGATGTTTGAGCTATTGGATCCCTTGCTCCCTTTTGACTGCATAGCATTGCAAGTTGTGAAAGTATGCCCAACTCATAATTTGACCTTCGGCCATATATCCTTTGGTCCTGTATACTTTGGTGTACGGAGTTGGCATCTGTGGAATACTTTTCTTCTTCAGAACTTCCTAATAAGCTTTCCACTCCTCTTTCCTTTTCTGAATTTCTTCTGCTGATGACTCGCTGCCGCTGAACTTTTCGTCTATATTTAGTTTCAGCTCCTCCTCAGAATGTAGACCGAATAAGTCAGAAAAAATAGGCAACTCCTCTTTAGCTGAACTATACTTTAAGCCCACTTCCTCTATAATGTCTTCCAGAATCACCTCATCAATGTCATCAAATGATTCTGGAGTAGGAAGATCAGAAGCAGGAATGGAAGGATCATCCAATATCACGTCATCAGGATTTAACCTGAAAAATTCTGCTACTTGCTCCTTGGTGAGGCAATGTATAATTTCTCCTTCTTCCTTGTCATAGCTGACAGAGTGTTGAATGATGCCTTGAGCGTCCAAAATCATCGTCAACTTTTCCTCAAGAATTCGGCTCACAGGCATCGCTTCAATCTCTTTAGTAGCTTTAGGCTCTTCAGTTTGAGGTGTAGGTGGCTTGGCAGCTGTGTCATGCCTGGTCTTTGTCCTTATCTCGGTGGGTCGGGACTGTTGTCCTGCTGAACTAGATGAACTGGCAGACCCATTTCCAGTACCATCATCATCATCACCGGAATCATCATCATTGTTAGTACCATCATCGGAAGCAGGTTCAGAGGCCTCAAGCCTTGGAGTGGACTCCTTGAGGCTTTCAACTTTCTCAGATACACGCAAGTTTTCAGCCACAAGTGTCGAAATCCCGTCGTTAAAACCAAGATCTGTTAGGGACAGCTGATTGTATTCATCCATGGACTTGAGTAACCTCCAAATCAGCAGATCTGGCCCTCAGATCAGCCCTCTGATCGGTTGCTCGTGGTTCATCTCCATCAACTGATGGACCAAACTGTTCAGTGTGCTGAGCTGTTCAGCAACTGAAACAGTCGGTATGTAAGGATCAACACATGTAGTGGAACGACTAGAGGAAGCTGTAGTGAAGACAGCTGTAGTAGATACAGAGGAGGTTAGAGGGCCAATAGTAACACGTGTAGGAGTTGCCCTTGACCTGGTCAGTGAAGAAGCTGCAACTGTTGCAGCGGATGTAACAGTGGTTGCTGCAACAAAAGTCAGCTCTGACGTCTCTATAGGACAAATCGTGTCCTTCTTTTGGCAGGATGGGATGAGGTAGACTAAACAGCAGCAGCTGGGATAGTAGTAGATGTAATCGTGGAAGTACATGGAGGAGGAGAAAAATCAAACTTAGGAACAAAAGATAGATCCCTGATCTCCTCCCTATCAAGCTCTTGCTGACTTGGCCTCTTCCTCTTCTTCACTAGCATTGACCTCACCATAATGTTCTCAAACTCCTCATCAATATTTTCAGAGCTTGAGCTGCGAGAACCCTCATCGTAATCATCTTCACCACCATCCTGATCTGATTCCTAAAAATCATCTCTCTCTTCAGCTGAGGTAGTACCACCCATCTCTAATGGAGTAGAGATAGTGGCCGTAGAAGTTGTCATAAAATCTAGGTCAAGAAGAGCACCAACATCAGCATCATCATCAGCAGCACCATAATCACTCACACCAGTACCACCAACATCTGTAACAGCACCAGCACCACCACTCACACCTACACTATCACCAACATCAACAGCACCACTAGCACTAGCATCACCATCATCACCACCCGGCATAACAATATCCTCCAAGTTTGAGTTCGGATCCTCGTGTCTCTATCTCCTCCCAACAGGTGCAACGTAATTAGGGTTGAGTATATGGCCGAACATACCACGGGTAGGAGGCTTCCTCTCCTTTCCCCTATAAGCTAGAACTTTGTTAAGAGTGGTGTCGTTCATGTGCTCCAATATGAGAATATATGAATTGCCTTAGGTAGATTAGGCATTTGTGCATCAAAGATCATATGGAGAAACCTCGGATACATCAAAAACTTCTTGTCTCCCTTGAGGTATACATTCTCCTTCATATGAGTGAAGACCATCTCCGAGAAGTTGAACGGAATGTTCAACACTAAGGCCACAAAAGCTCCCTAGAGTGCCTCTCGAAGGTCATCAAATCCACCACGTCTTGAGCCCAAGCAGTGAATTAGAACATGGCATAAATACTTGAACTACGGGCATAAGAAGGCCTTGTTAAGCAATCCGGCCTCTAAGTCTCCATCATACTTGCATCGCATGAAACATCCTTGAACAAGATATCTATCAAGAAGGAAAGGCTGATTTGGAGAATCCTGAAATACACAAACCCATTTGAGATGTTCAGCAGATACTACAACATTTTGTCCTTGCACCTTCTCTCTAATAACAGGAGGCTCTAACTCACAGTCAATATCAGCAGAGCTCCAGAAATATCTCTGATGTGATAAATATGGAACATGAACAGTATATATGGCTGGAAATATCCTGGAACATCTCAAGAAAGTGATAATCTCTATAAAATGTCGGGCATTCGATGTGGTAAGATCAAGATGAGCACAGATGTTGTTCTTAAGAACAACCTTATATCCTACCATACTGAAACACTAAAAAAATAACAACATGTTAGTTCAGTTCAAAAGGCAATTGAATCAAACTCAAAATTTTGACCAAGTGTTCAAGTGATGCGAATGAAGCATTGTCACACGAATGAGACCCATCGAATGAGAATGATGGTGTCACACCCCTGTGCCGCGTGCGGAATCCACGGCGCGGTGACGTATGAACAGTTGAATCATGCACAAGTATTGAATAAGAACAACCACAATGGATTACTATGTTTCAAAATATTTAGACAGTTGTTTAGTTGCAGACCAACTATCTACCAAAAGAAAGACAACTACAGACCCCAAAATATAGTTACAAAATAAGACTTCAAACAAGACAATTAAACATTTAGGATTTAGTGTGTTTCTATTCCATCCTAGCATGTTTCTTCATCTTGTTCTATCTTAGAATGGTCTCCTTAGTTGTCTCTAAGAATGTCTTAAACCTGATTACCTGAAACACGTGAAAAGTAACTGTCAACTACAGACGTAGTTGGTGAGAACAATAGGTTTAACATATGAAATCATGAAGATGTGATATAAGGCATAGGTATGTTAAAGTAATAATGATTCACATGGATGAGTTGCAACCCAAACTAACATCAAGTAAGAAAATGAGTGTAAATAGTCCAATCACTGTTCGCACGAAAGCCAACATATAATATCAAGTCCCAAACCACGTTTGGAGTTAGATAATGTATCAGCAATTTTGAAAACCATAATGACACCAGACCTGCAGTTAGCTTTAAAAACAAATTTAAAAGCTAACTCCATCCTGGATAAGAACCAATGTGTCCGCTTTCCCTTGTTGTGATCACCCAGTACTAACGCTAATGAATGTGATACTTGATGCGTTTACAAGTTTGTTTACAACAATAGACACCATGTTTATGAACCTTACTTTAACCGAACGTGTTAATGCCTTATTTGATAACATGAGTTGAAAACCTTGATTTAATCCCATGAATTAAATCCTTTGTTGTGAATACCATGAAATGAATCTCTTGATTTGAATACCATGAAATGAATCTCTTGATTTGAATACCATTAAATGAACCTCTTGATTTGAATACCATGCAATAGTGGCCTTGTATAATAACAAGGTTTATAACAAAAGAGTATATAAAATCCATTATTTAAAAGTGTTTATCCTGTATAAAAACATTTGAGTAAATCTGTTATAAAACATTTCAAAGATCCTTTATAAAACCTTTTTAGTGGAAAGAGTTTAATAGTTAATAATTCCTTTAAAACAGTTGACAATTCCTTTAAAACAGTTGATGAATCCCTTGGATTCGTAAAATGAACCTGTAATGTTTATAAGAATACACGCATCATGTGTAATGAAATCCGATTGTAAATAGCGGTTTTGATCACGTGTTCCACCTCAAAACAGTTATAAAACAGTAAAAGAGGGGCTAAAGTTCTCACATGTCTGCAGTAGACTCTGAACTAAAACAGATAGCAAGTAGCAAATAGGACTTCTAATTGGTTTATAGTTATATAGACTTTGATTCATACATAAGATATAAGGTTTATAGTTATATAGACTTTGATTCATTGATTGACTCGTGTTCTCTTGAAATTGATTAACACATGATTACTTGATCTCATGATTATGATTGTTGTGTAAACTTGAAAGTTATGATTTGAATCACTTGATTGATCATGGGTCCATGAAAATGATGTGTGATGTAATTTTATGCACAAACTTGTTTGTACAACATCACATGTGATTTAAGAGTTTGATAAACCTTTGATACCCCATTGATTAACATGTGTTGTGAAAAGATGATCAATTATTTGAGTACTTGAGATTGTGTCTTGGTCCCATAGTTGTGATAAGTCATACACCTACCCAAATGAGATCAATTTGCCAATACATTAGATTGTGGGTCCAAACATTGGGCCTTGAATCCATATAACGTAATGGGCCAAATTGAAATACTATGGTTCATTTAAGTGTGTTGTTGGCCAACAATGGGCTTTAAGCCCATGAAATCGTGGTGGCCTTTAAGCGAAGTCCATAGGCCTCCTATGTTAGTAAGGGGCCGATTAGGTGTCGTTGAGCCAATTAGGGACCGTAGTGGGCCAACCTAACTTCCTTGGGCTTGGTTTAACCTATGAGGCCGATTAATAGTGAAGTTGGGCCAATTGAAACTGAATTGGGCTGATGTGGTTATGGGTTGCCAACATGGGCAGCGAACCTTTGAAGTTCAAGGCCTAAGTTCGTGGGGTCCCTTAGGTTAGATGGTTCAAGGGTTCGGCAACAAGTCAACGAACCATGCAAGGTTCGTTTACATGAAACAGGTTCGTGGCTGATGGTGATCTTGAGGGTTCGTGCATGGCGACTAGGGTTCGTGGAGTGATCATCATGTAGGGTTCGCAGAAGGTTCGCACAGGGGAGGGTACGTTGGTCCTCAAATGGTTCGGTGAAGGCTCGTGGAAACCCCTAGGGTTCGGCTGTGCATGCCACGAACCATGCAGGGTTCGTTAAAGTTCGCTAGGCTCTCACTGGTTCGGCCAGGAAACCCTAATGGGTTCGGCTCCATGACCCCCACGAACCTGTACACCTGCAACCTTTCTTCATCGAATCTTCATCTCTAGGCCACGATCTAGACTAATTTAGTATCAAGTAGGGTTGCTATTGGTGCGAAAATAGAGATGGGATGCTAGAACCGGCTACGTATCGAGTTTCACCCACGTACACACACAAAACCCTAAATTTCGGACTTTTCAAGCATCAATACCTCGAGATTCCGTGGATAAACCTTCAGATCCTTTGTACTTCTGTGTAGAGACTGTTGAGAGCTACGCGTGGACACCAAAAACACCGAATTCCGTCGAGAAACGAGCGAGATACGAGCGTTTAAAGTTGGTTTTCTAGAGAGAGAGAGGGTTGAACGAAATTGTAGAGAGAGAAGTGGTTGGTGAGGTAGTAAATGAGGAAATAAGCCTTGTTCAAGGCTTTTATAGCCCGTGTGGTATTCGGGTTCGTTTCGGTCGCTCGGTTCGCGTTTCCGGAACGTAACGCGTATTTTACGCGATTTAAAAAATAAAAGAGTTGTTAAACTCAATAAAATGATGAGTTTCAAAATTGTAAAATATAAAATAATTATTTAATTGTTTTTACTCTTCGTGCGTTGTCAGATCGTTAAACACATACAATTACGTGTATACCCGCAATCGCGTACGTTTTCCGATCGTAAAACAATTTATTTAAAGTCGTTTAATCATAATTATAAGTTCAACATTCGTATCATTATGGATCGTCACCCATAACTATACTCAGTCTCGCTTACGTATTACGATTCTTGCTGAACATATGAATCACATTGATTAACTGAACATTGACACCCACTGTTCTAACACTGTTTACGACTACCATGACTAAATGTACAAATGTTACAGATGGCCGAATGAATGGTGTCATCCGAATGACACACGAATGGAGTCATTCGGTTGAACACATTTATTCGCATTACCCTATGGTCCGAATGACCTCATTCGGTTGAACCTGTTGTGTGAATGAGTCTCATTCGGGCAACCGATGGACTTCGAACACCCGATCTTCAAAAAACTCAAATCAGACCCTAAAACTAGTAACATTCAACACAAAAGGGTTCAAATATGGTTATACAACTGATTTTAAGTTGATTAATGTTCATATTGACCGGTTATTATACTTGTACAAGTTCGAACCCTAAAACCCTAAAATTTTGAACGGTTAGGGTTCAATTGTGACATCCAGTACCTGATCGTCCGGCAAGTCCGTACGGTATGTGTACTTTCACTTTTATTGTTTGTAAATACAATTTCATGAAGAGTGTTTGAGATAGCATAACTCAGTATACAAGAAAGAGTTGTACGTATTTATGTGAAAACTTAAATACCGTAAGGACAACAACTCACGATAAACAATAGTTGTTTGTACTTAGGTGAAAACCTAAGTGCAGTCAAGACAACGAATCAAGAAAGACAACAGTGTACAAGTAAACAACAAGAACATGTTGATTTCGATCTGATATCCATAGATGACAGGAATCATATGGCCCACAAATCAGTACGGAAAACAATGTGAAAACAGGACGTTTAGTTGAGTCCGTCAGTGAGGAAACACAAATCAAAACATAATTTCAGCGTCGTTTCAGAATAATGAACTGACAGTATGTTTGCGTGGGTGACAATTCGCACAAAAATATCAGTGAGTTTAACGTTCTGAAATGATGACTGACAAGTAGAAAACAGAAGTCAGAAAGCCAAACCATCGTCATGTTCGTTCGAGTGACGATTCGAACGAATACGCGCGACGGCGACGCGATCTAACGAAATGAAAACGAAAAACGACCTGAACGATAATAATTTAAGAAAATATAATATTTTACGGTTTACAATTTTGAAACTCATCAAAAAAATTAATCAAAGAAATTCTTGTATCTAAAATACGTAAAATTCACGTAACAATACGGAAACACAACAGAGACGAAAAAAGAGCAACCGAAACGAACCCGAACACTCCGGAGTATAAAAAGACTAAATGAGGGGATTTTCCTCATTTCCCTCATCATCCTCTCTCTAAACCTCTCATTTCCGAACCTCCCCTCTCTCTAGAAAACCACCTTCAAATCTTCGTAACTTGGTCGTTTCTTGACGAAATCGGACGTTCTTGGTGTCCAAACGAAGCTCTTGATGTCCTCAACCTAGAAGTACAGTAGATCGGAGCATTTATCCACAGAAACTCAAGGTATAGAAGCCAGAATATCTCGAAAAATAGGGTTATCTAACCCTTGGCCGACCACACATACAAACGGTGTAAAAACTTGACCTACCCGACTCTAGGCTTTCATTCTAACTTCACCAAGGTTAGAACAAATCAGTAGAAGGGTGTGGGAGCCATGGAAGAACCTGCAAGCTCTAAGGTTTGATGGCGACGATGATGAAGGTCAAACGAAGTGACAGGCTCGGGAGACAGCAGGTGACCGAACCTGTGACCCCTGGCCAAACCTTCACTCTCACGAACCAAACGGGGGGTGGACGAACCTGTCACTTGGCCGAACCCGGCACCACCGAACTTGTGAGCTGAAAGGGTTAACCGAACCTTTTTGGCGAACCAATCTTTGGCCGAACCCTCATGACTAGCGAACCTTCCCGTTGACCACACTATGAAGAAGCTGCGCACCTGCATGGCCGAATCTCCCATGTCCACGAACCCTACAGCCGAACCCTCATGATGCCGAACCAGTACATAGACTGCGAACCTAGGGACATGGCCGAACCTGAATTTGACCGAACCTTGGGCACACGGACCCCTAGCCGAACCTTAGCAGCGCCGAACCTCCAACCTATGGGATGATGAGTAGGTTCGCTGGAAAAGAGCCAGGTCCCCTTTAGTTTGGTCAAACAGCTTTAAGCAGCCCAACATCAGTTGATTCAGCCATTATGGTTGCTTTAGCCCAACAGTTCGGCCCACATATCATGGCTACCTATTGGGTTCACCAAGAATCATTCGGTCCAAAGCCCACTAGTTGGGCCCAAATACATGTTATACAAACCACATGACAATGGAAGAAAACGACATTTTTCTTAAACAAAGATTAAAGGATAATATTGCATGGGAATTATGGTTTCTACTACAAAGGTGATGGGTTATGGGTTTAATACATTTCACAAACTCAACACAATAAAAGCTACAAAGTTATTGCCTAATTATGAAATTATTAGGTAATATGGCCTTGGAAAATAACAAGAAAAATATGTGGGATTGAAACTATAAACCTAAGTTATATTTGGGTTGATTATTAGATTGCAGATCATAACCATTAATTAGCAAAATGTCAAAATATTAGGAGTTCAAGAATGGGCAAAAGTTAAACACATAACACCAAGACACGTAATACTAACGATCTATAACAATAGAAACAGGGCCGAATAATGACCGAAACCCCAAGTGTTAGCCAACCTTAGGGCTAACACATACACGCGCACAAATCCCTACGACTTCTACTTATGAATTACAACCACATGAAATCAATACAGGATCGTGAATACACAACAAGTACAATCAAGAGCGCGTGCATTTCTCGTCTAAGCTAAGTCAACCACTTCAACAACAAGGTGAGTTCATACGCCCCTTTTCTAATCTTAACTGATTTTAAACTCTCGGAGCTGCGAAACATGCTTAACTTTTATTTACTTAAAAGTTTTAGTTTAACATATTGCTTATACTTTGATTGGATAATATTGCTTGACTTATTATCATTTATCATTGTATGCATGCTTGTATGATCATGATATGACAGGGATAACAAAGAAGAATATGATAATATAAGTTCATAATTCATCAACACAATAGAATAACATAGTTGTAAGATTATATCTTACAGCACTTAATTATTCTTACAAGTGCGAACATTGAGATAATCACATGTGAACATGATGACAACAACAACAAAACACATGAATGATATGAAGATAATATATCTTCATAATATCATTCAACACCATAGTTAAGTGTAATAAGACAAGTTCATATAACACTTAGCTCACAACTCAGTACATATTACAAGATAACATGGAACAAGTATCATTCACCACCTGAGTCGACTAAGTGTAGTAAGACTAGTTCTTACCATGTCTTAGTGACAACAGGGTGACTATATGGAACAACAAGGAATGATGATCATGATAATGTAATTTCATGATAACAACATCATTCACACAACAATTAACATAATGTAATAAGACAAGATCTTATTTAACTTTGTTAACAAAAAAACGAGAACACACAACATTAAGAACAAAAAACATTGGTGAACACAATACAATTGATTACTATTGAACTGTCTGCATTATATCATTTGAATCATGTGCCATGTATTCAAGTTGATCATTGTAAGTCCCTTTCATAAATCGCTGACCAGTTAGTTTGACGTGATTAAACCGACAATAGCATAGTGGTACCATAGGTCCGACAAACCTCTAGCTTGTAGGGCTAGTATGTTGATCGTATTGATTCATTGGCCGGTAACGTTATGACCGGTGATAGGGTGACGAACAGTCAGGGTCTGCAGTGATATTGTAATTAATCCATCGTTTCTTGTTGACTAGTAGACTGAGGAATTTATTTTCTCTCATGTCATATTGCTAGTAACAATTCGATGAGGTCTATGGTAATTCAAAGTGGTAGAGATAAATCGGATGCATTGTAATCTCATTACGTGAGGATTACGATGGATTCCTTTTAGGCTCTATGCACTTCAACTTGAGAACATATAACATTTGGTTAACTCACACTTATTATTTTAAAAGTGATTAACAGTTAACCCCATATGAAATAGAATAATAACAAGGACCAGATTGAATTAATCTAATTTCCTTAACACATTGAGGGTTTATCAATACTTCGGTTTGATAATTAAAACCCTCATATTATTATTATTCTACATATGATTCAATGGGTGATGAATATAAACGGACGGGTGAAATGAAAAATGGGGATCCATAGTTGTATTGCAAGTGGTATTAAGTTCTATTAGATATGTGGTGGGATGTTGGCTGGGGCTTGGTTCCCCTACATATGCCCTATATATAAGAATAGCTAATAGGATGAGATATCACTTGTAAATATAAACTATGGAAAGGCCATTGTGTGTACGGGTGAATCAAACAACTTACAAACAACAAGTATGACATTGTGATTGTGTATGTGGACATTTCAAGGATTTCAATTATCAAACTTATGAACTCACCATCCTAGTGTTGACTTTGTTTAAATGTGTTTTCTCAGGTGACGAACAAGTTTAGTCACCAGACATACAGGGACATAGCTAGTGGACTTTAAGAAGGCCTAGCTACTTTTTGATGTTGCATACTTTTGAGTGACAAAACAATGAATCATCTTTTGTATATCTTGTACAGTTACATGATATAAACTCATTGATTCTTTTGATTAGATTTACTTAGTTAAATTATGAGGAAACAGTGTAATTTAACTTTGTAATTCTATTTCATTGTCATGTTAGCTTTTCTCATTTATTTATCATGTGCTATGTTAAACAATATGATCATATCGATTATCAAACGATATTCGCGCCCGAGAACTTTCCGCCCGACGGGAAAGTCGATCCAGCCCGCCGGCTCGGGGGGTGGTGACATCAATCCTCGATCAAAAATGAACAATCTTGTTCCCATCAGTACCTGTAATGATCAAGATGTGAAAAACAGTCAGATAATGGCAGATATTGTGGTGAAATGCGAAGAAGAAGATGAACGAGTAGGTGTTTCGGGCGAAAGAGAACACACAGTGAGTCCGAATGAACAAATGAGATGAATGAGCTCATTCGGCTGAAGGGCGTTCATTAAATAGGAGAGCTCATTCGACCAAAGTAACCGAATGACCCTATTCGCATGTTGTGACCAAGCGAATGACTCATTCGCATGAATGAGAACTTTTGCTCAGATGAGTCTTACTCACACTCATTCGGGCGAAAGAAGATCAGCACCCAAACAAACATATTTTCAAATTTTTACATTTGACCATAAAAAGAAAATTGTTATGAAGTTCAGTCTGGTTTTGGTGATAGGCAAAGATGAGATTGAATATCTGAAAAAACAAATAATCATTTAAAACAATTTCAAACGAAAATCTTTTGGTATTTTCTAATAATCAAACGCTGTAGAAGCTGAAACTGAAACAAACAAAATGCACATATTTTTGTTAGTAGCCTTTCAAGAAAATGACACATACACCAGATCATGTCAAATCAGCATTCAAGAATGTTTATATTTCCGACACATTTGATTTATGAAATGATTAGTGATATATTTGTCAACTTTAAACCTAACAGAAGTTTGTTTCTAAACTATCAATAATCACCCATGTTTTCTGACTGAGTTACCATTATAGTCAACCAATCTAGGTCAAAACCAGTTTTAACTATCTCATCTCTGCATAACTTAGTACCTAGCATCATAAGTTCTATAAGGTTCCAATTATTTTCTTTTTGTATTGTTCTTTTTGATTTGTTTCTCAGTTCAACACATTCTCATGGACGGCTTCAGCAAGACCTTACAAAGCAATATGGCATGTATGCAGAACTGTGTTGACAATATCAACTTGTTCTATCCAAATGGA